>CAUYSK010102239.1:0-15085 GCA_963575035.1 Avahi laniger
CCCTCATGACCAAAGTCAGGGGAGTCAAAGTTTCTGTTGATACATGGGGGAGCTTAGAAGTGGCCATCTTCTTGAGGGGGCGTTAGAGGCCTTGTGTAAAGGTGAGTTATCTTAGTAAGGGCGGGGTTTTGCTTCTGTCTTTGTCCATTTTGTGCTGCCCTAACAGAATACATGAGGCTGGTAATTTATTAAAAAAAAGAAAAAAAAAAACAAAGATTTATTTCTTATCGTTTTGGAGGCTATGAAGTTCAAGATCAAAGGGGTCTGCATCTGGCAAAGCCCTTCTTCGTCCATCATCCCATGACAGAAGGCAGAAGGGCAAAAGAGCACACGTGAGAGCAAAAACAGACCCACCTGCTCTTTTTAACAACCTACTCTTTGGATGAGGAATCCCCTCCTGCAATAATGACATTAATTTATTCATGGCCTTGTCACCTCTTAACAATCCTACCTCTTAATACCATCACAATGGCAATTAAATTTCAACATGAGTTCTAGAGGGAACAGTCAAACCCCAGCAACTTGTATGTTTATTTGGAGACATGGTGGGGGAAGGGGTAAGTGAAGAACAGGAGGGGTTCATAGCCACTCCTCCCACAAGCCACCCCTTCCAGACTACTGCTGAGTAAGCATGGTGCTGAACTAACTCCACAGGACCAAAGACTGGGAAGCACACAATACATCTAATTATGCCAGCTAGTCATGTGATCATGGGCAAGTTTTTACTCTCAGTTTCCTCATCTGAAAATGAGACGGTTGGCCTAGATGGTCTCCAGAGCCCCTTCCAACCATAACATTTAAAGGTTACGACTCACTGGCCATGGTAGTTTTTAACTATGGATGTCCCTATATTTGTGCCAAATTTACATTGCATCAAAGTGAAGAGACAAATAGCCGCTGAGCCAGAGACTATGAGTTAATTGCCAAGTCACATTTGGATAAATGAGAAAGTATCAGGTTCCTGTTCAAGGGACCAGGTGTTTTACACAGTGTGTGTTGTTCTTCCATAAACGTTGGCTTCTTAGATCATGTCTATGTTCATAAGTCCTTCTGTAAACCTGTGTCCCTATCAACAGAGACAAACACTGATGTTTTCTCTTCCTGTGTTACCTGGAACTCCCTTCATCCCAAGGGACAAAAATTGGGTATATGTAATTTTAACTGCTAAATATCAATCTAGTTTACACAACAGATATTTCCATATGGGCAGAAGCCAGTTTTCTGGTATTTGGAGGAAAGACAAGATCTTGGAGTGGTCTTTTAAATCAAAAACCAAATGTGGGGTGAGCTCATTCACTGGAACTTCATTAAGAAGAATTTATTTCACTTCCTTGGCATAAATTAAGCTGTAGTGAGCTAGTGAAAGATTCCACCACCTCTCGCTGAGATGGTAAATCGAGCTCTGCAATGGAGGTCAGAGACAGACCTGGGCCCCCTGCAGAACGTGAAGGAAGAGGGACACAGACAGTGGGGTGTGTTGGTTTCCTGGATGGACACCAGGGAGAAGCAAAGAAGTGGCCACAGTGAGACTTCAGGCCTACAGTCTGCAGTGGGAGAAAAACTGGGAGAATCCCTGGACCCTGCCAAGGCTGCAGCAGGGGAAGAGGAGAAAGAAGAGAATTGCCCACAGGAGGTGGAGGTGTGACTCCTATCGCAGCCCTCTCCTCAGACTGTAGACTCCCACGCTAGGGTGAGAAGCAGCCCACTGAGGGCTCCTCTGCTGCTAGTGAGTGTGGACTGGCTTCTGGGGTCTCGAGCCAAGAAAGAGCCTTCGTCACCAGCTCCTTTTCTTGGTAAACCCTATACATGTGGGTGCTCATGGGCTTCCTCATCAGACCCCTGCACCCCTCAGACGCCCCATTCCCTCAGAGCAGCTTCATTCACTGCTATCTTCAACCCGTCACCATTTGTGTGCTGCCAAGACCTCTCACATGCTCCTCAGCCCAGACCATCCTGCTGAGTGCTAGACCCCCAGATCCAACACGTTATTGAATCTTTTCACTTGAACATTCCTTAGACACCACAAACTCCTACTTAAATCCAAACTTCATACCTTCATGTCCTCTCAGTAAATTCCACCAACACCCTCCTACTCACCTGCATCAGTAACCTGAAAATTAGTCTCAAATTCCTTTGCAATCCCCGTCACAACATCGTATAGTTTGTTTCCTCGCAGTCTCAAATCTATTTCTCCCCTCTCATTTCCCACTGCCACTGACGTAATTCAGTCCCTCACCATTCATTTTCCAAAACAGTGCAATCTCCTACAAACTCCTCCTAGTTGCCCTGCTACCAATCTTGTTGCTTTTCATCAATCCTTCATGTGCTTCCAGAATGAACTTTTGAAAATGCAAATACAATCTGGTTACTCCCTTGCTTAAAACCCTTTGATAATGCCAAAACAAAGTCAAAAGGCAAGTAATAAAATGGGAGGAAATATATGCAGTTCATATGATAAAGAGTTATTAATAATGTGCCTGATATATACAGAGTACCCATAAATTGGTGAGAAGATTAAGCAATACAACAGAAAAATGGGCAAAGTCTATAAACAGGTAATTCGTTCATAATTAATAAGCCTATGAAAATATACTTGAGTTCTAGTTATCCAGTAAACACAAATTAAAAGAACAATAAGATTCTATTCTTTCACCTATAAGATTGATAAAAAACAAAAAGATTGTGAGCATCAAAGAGTGAGAGGATATGTGAACTTAATGCACTCTCACCTATTGCCGCAACCTTTGTGAAAAGTAGTCTGCCAGTATCTATTACAATTAAAGAAGGAATGAACCTTTAGAGCCAGCCAGCCATTCCACCATAGATCCTACCCAACAAAAAGGAAAGCACCAGCCTGCAAGGATATCAGTAAAAGAATGATTACTGTCGCATTGCTTGCCACAGCAGGAGAACTAGAACAACCTGAATGACTGTCAATAGAGGAAGAGTTCAATACAGTACATCCATATTATAGAACAATGTCATGCAGCAATTTAAAAGAATGAATCGGATCTAACTGTATTATCATGGAAAGGTATCCATGATAATTAATAACTTCTTAAAAAGCAGGTCACAAAGTAAAGTGTATAGCGTAATCCTTCGTTTTCAAAATTGTCATATATTTGCATACATTTGTTTTAGACTAAAGATGTGAAAGAATATGTACCACAAGGCAGGATTGAAGGTCGGGCTGGAAGAAGAGATTTTTTTTCTTTATGTACCTTTGACTGCTTAACACCCATTTCTTCTTAACCTAGGACCCTGTTTGTTTTCTTCATGGCGTGCCATCATCACGGTTAGCATGTGTATTGTCTATCTCTTTCCAACCAGAATATAAATTTCTTGAGGACAGAGACCACATTCACCTTGTTCACCACTACATATGTCCCCAGAACCACACAGGACCTGGCACTTAAAAATATTTGTTGAATGAGTTTATTAACTAATCATTAAATACTTCCATGATTTAAAAAGAAATTGGAAAGTAAAACTTCTATAATGGTTCTTCCCACTTCCTGAAATCAAAATTCAGAGCATATTTATTCACAATCTAGTTCCTTGTCTCCCAGCTCCCCACATCATGGCCACCCTAACCCCAGTTCCCTTCAGGGCTAACATTCCTTGAGGGTAGGAATAGGGAGTCTTATGAGGTGTTGGATCCCCACGCCACATGCACAGTGCCCTGTGTGTCAGTAGTTCCTCAGGGAATGTTTGTTAAATGATTGCTTCAATGGCAAATGAGGAAAAAAATGACTATGACAGCTGAGACCTGAAGTATGGGATCCTCTCTGGAGAGTAGCAACAACTAGAGTTGCCTTGTCAGTTATAAGCTCTGGGACCTTGCGAAAATCACTTACAAAATGGATATAACCACAACATTAAACCCTTTACAGCATTATTAGAAAGACAAAAGGAGATAGCAGGTGTGAATATTTAGTGTAAACTTCAAGAACTATACAGGTATATAGTTATTTTTACTGTCTCTTTATTATAATGATAGGCTTCAGGTCACATTTCTTTTATTTCCCTAAATCAAATATAACCTGTCCCAGATGCCACCAAATTGGCAAGAAATTCAACTTCAGTTATTATTGGTGTCCCCTTCCACTATCCCCAGGATTATTTAAAAGTGTCATGGGACTTTCACTGGTTCTAACATTTGAAGAGGGCCCTCTCTCTCATCGTTGGTCCATACTGCTCACTGCAAACATGCTAAAGGTCCAAAGCCAGGCAGCCCCATGAAGACAGGAGGCTCCATGTTTCTATGTCATGCTGAGACACGGGCTTTTGCCTGAGCTGGGAGCTCTGGCATCTGGAGGCCAAACATCTAGGCGGACTTTCCCTTCTAGGGTTCCCAGCAACACTGTGAGGAACCAGGATTTGCTGTTCAAGAACCCACAGGCTTACATCCATTCCCAGCCTTGGAAATATTTCCTATTTTTCCAAGTTGCCCACATCCATCTCTACCCGTCAAGCATGCTTCCTTCCCTCTTTGAACTCATCTAGCATAATCTCTTCACTGAAGGGTCTTCAAGCAACTTCTGAGACCCCTGAGACAAGAGAACACAAAAGCCTGATTACCTTATTGGAGCCAAAATATGAACAAAGCACAAATTAACAGCCTTATAAATTAGTTAGACACTTTACTGTTATTATTAATAAAACAATAACCAGAATACAGTAATAATAAGAAGCCTAATATAATGCAGTTAACCACAATTCTTGGAAAAGCTCTCAGTTTAATGTTTCCCAAAGCTATAGATCAGGAATTTGAAAAGGATACTCAAGAGGGTCCACCTAGTTCAAAGCGTAAAGTAAAGGTTGAGCATCCCTAATCCGAAAGTCTGAAATCGGAAATGTTTCAAAATCCAAAACCTGTTGAGTGCTGGCAAGATACTCAAAGGATAAGCATATTGGAACATTTGGATTTTGGATTTCTGAATTTGGGATTCTAAATTGGTAAGTATAATACAAATATTCCAAAATCTAAAGAAAAAAACCCCAAATCTAAAATACTTCTTGTCCCAAGCATTTTGGGCAAGGAATACTCAACCTGTACTGGCCTTCCAAAACTCTTGCTACAATTGTCATGATAAGAAGAATAACCCAGATGGAATTCTGACTAGATAATTCTGTTGTGAAAATAGGATTTAAATCACTGAAGATTTGTCTTGGATGTCCTATTTTCAAAGAAAGAAATTTTTGCTTAAGAAGTTTCCAGAAGAATGCACTTTTCTTATACCTAAGCTTGTTGTGCCAGCTCTTCTCTAGGAGACTTTGTAATAGGTCTCTGCTATCTGTGAGTTGTGGCAGCTTCGTCAGCACTCTAAGAATTTTCAGTCGAGGTGCTGACATCATCAATGCTAGAGCCCACTGTTTAATGAATGAGTTATCCAGTGGCTCCCCTGCCCTGGGATCTCCTTCAAAGTTTTGCCGTTTGCTTTTGTGTATAGCATTCCCCTCAGCGTGACGTTTCACCACTTTTTTAATAACTGAGGTGATTCTTGGTTGCCTTTAAGTTCAAGGTGCTTCATTTCATGTTACATTGAACTGAGCAGAACTGGGTTCATTTGCCTGTGCACTGCAAAAAGGCAAAGTTTTTTGCAGCGAGAAATGTTTACTGTCAGATGGAAAAAACAAGGAGACAGTAGTTGGTCTAAATCTGTCACATGAGCTGGGAGTTGGAGCAGGTTTTATAGTCAGAGGGTAATGAGGTGTGATCTGATTTGATCATGCAATGGGGTGATGCCAGGGCTCGATATAATTGGATCCTGGATCCTGGATCCTGCCATGTGGTGTCCACTTCTCAATTCAGTCCCCACTCCCCAGTCCGAGCACTTAGGTTTCACCTGTGTTGCACTCTTGGTTTATCTGGGCACGCTGAGGTTACATGACCTTCAACCTGGGGTTCACGGCAACTGAAAAACAACTTATAACTTTGCTACATAAATGTTGAACCTGATTGATTTGATGTGGTTACAACATCTCCCACATAGACTCAAAGTTGGAAGACTGGAAGTTGCGGTGCACAAGTGAGTCTGGATGTTCTAGAATCGGACTTTAGCTGATGCACAGTAAAACCTGGGAGTGGCTCTTCCACCCCACCGACCAGCGTGTATGCTGCCACTGAAGTGTTCTGGTCACAGGAACTTTGCCAAGGTACAAACCTGCCGGACTTCAGATCTGCAAAATAGGAGAGTAATGCCATGCAGTTTAAAGTCAGGTAGCTAGACCGAAAGACTGCCAAATCAACTACATTGGTAAGCACATATGATAACGCTTTCACAGATATACCCTCACAAGATTCCTTCCAGCTCTAAAATATAGCATAGTATTTGTTTGACGGTTTTGAGAGGCTTGGGAATTTATTTGGTTTCTGTTTGTTTTGAGTCTTAGTTTGCTCTTGGGTAAAACAAAAATAATAATCCTTTCTTGAATCATGAGATTATTGTAAGAAGATCAAATAAAATAAAACATGCAAACATATTCTAAAAATAAAGTTTTGTCCAAATGTAAGATATCATTTTTAATGACTACAGATTCTCTTTAGGAATTGGTGAGCAAATGAAAGAGAATAAAATTAACCATGATTATTTTCATATAGCTGTACTTCAGTCTGTTTGCCTTATTTACATAATTATTTCTTGCTCAAATGACCATTATCCTGAATTATCAAACAAAACAGTTAAGTAACTTTAGACAGCTCCATTATCACACAATCTTAGTTAAAGCTGGGGACGGAAGAAATATGTTTAATTATTCCATTCTTTGCCTGGACCATAGGATGGTCTAACTCTAAGATTTTCATCTTGGTAAGGAAATACTCATAATCTATATCTTCTTACATCAGTGTATATACTCTATTATAATTACTTCCTCTAGTCTGAAATTTGGGTGAAAAATCAGGTGACATTCAAATCTGGAATATATTAAATACCTTTGGGTTTGATTGAGTAGGATTTGTAAACAAATGACTTTCCTAAAAACATGAAGTCATATAAAATCTTTTACTATTAATGCCTTGTTCTCTTCTGACACCATAAATAAACCTCCTTTCCCCTCAAGGATTAGTGAGAAAAGCACATTTTGAAAAATCTTTCTTTCTGCAAAGATATTAGGTAATTGCTACCCGCTGCCTTGTACTTGCTTCTCTTTAGCTCCTAATGAAGAAAGTAAACAATGTTTCAAGTCAAGCGTTTCTTGGAGCTCTGCGTTTTAAGCAGACTTCTACTATCTTGGCATTTCTACAAGGTCTGTTACATGATTTACAGTGAAACTGGCTGTGGTGAGCTGCCTAATCTCTACCGATGCCACGTAAAATCAGCCTTGCAACATTTTAACATTGCCTGCTATTATTTGTGACCCACTCTCAGGTTTCCCTTCTAGCTTCCTATCATTGGGGTGGGGGGAGGTGTGAAAATAAGATGGCATTTATTTATTTTCATGAAATCAACTTCAATCTGAATTTTTTGTCCTCACATGGACAAGGTTATTAAAAATGTGATTTTTGACATTTTTGGAACTCGGCTTCCCACATTATTATACAAAACAAAACAAAACAAAAAAACAAACCCTGGGATCTTTATTCCAAAACATAATGGAAGCACCTCTAAAAATTAAGTCAACAGTCATTATTATTTCTCCAAACTAGTTACCACTGTAATACCAGTGACACTGTCCCTCCAGGTTTGGACAGACCACTTCTCCAATGCTAGTTCTAGAGCACAGAAATCTTGACAAATGCTGGTAGAACCCAAGTCGGATGTCCTCCCTTCCTAGTCCACCATCCTATTATCCCCTCTGAAATACTGATGTATGTTCAAGGCTGTGATTCTGTTACTGGAAATAGCCTTTATTCATAGCAACTTAAGCGTTCTGCAATGCCAAAATTCTTTGTTATTTTCATTTTTTTAATTTGGCTTCCCTCAGAGCATCCATTACACTAGCCTGGTCATTCTAATTCCTTTCTTTTCTTTTTTTCCTTGTTCAGTGCATATGTATGGGTATCTGCTGTGGGTAGCACTCTGTACCAGTTTCTGTGGGAAAATCTAGAAGTTCAGGACAGATCTGCCCCCAAGTGGCTTACAGTAGCACAGGGTGGAGTCCACAGAAATCTCTCCTACAAGTCTGAAAGTGGCAGAGACACCAACTGTGGCATAGTGTTTGCAGCATGGAAGACTTCTTGGAAGAGGTAACCTTCAGATTGAACAGTGAAAGATCAATAGGATTTGAGCCTATGGGGCCAGAGAAGAGAATACCAAACAAAGGAAATGGTGTGGGACGAGGCAAAAAGGTAAGAACACTTCCCAGCATGTACACAGCCTGGAGCAGTTCAGGTTGGTTAAATCATTAGGCACCTGGAGGGTAATCATGTAGAATAAGGTTAGAAAGGTAGTTATCAGGTCATGGGTATTTGTGGTTAGTACTGTGATCATGCTGTGTTACTAATCAACATAGAAATCTGTTCTCTCTCTCCAATTAAATGCTGGATTAAGCTTCTATGTTAGGTGGAGGGAAGCAGGGAGGGAGGAGGGCAGTGTCAAGAATAAACAAATCATGGTCCCCATCCTTAAGGAATTTAATGGAGGAGAGAGACACGCAGAGATCCTTATAGCATAATATGTTACCATAATTATGGTCCCATTCTTCATTATGAGTTTCTGATCTATTATGAGAATACAGTATCTCCAAAACTCACTTAATTTTTTAAAAGAATTCTTCTGTCCCCAATAGATAAATACCATATGATGACTCTTTGGTGTATTTTGTTGGCAAGATCCCCTCCCCATCCTCTTCCCTGCTCCCCTCCCCTCCCCTCCCCTTCCCTTCTCTCCCACACCTAGGATGCCAGACAGATAACACACTTTGTAAAGCAAACTAGTCGGTATAAAACAATTAAAAATAGTGGAGGCCCAGGAGAACTAAGAAATAAGCTTTGTCGAAAGGCTTATTTTTAATTAAACTTTTCCTTTTGAGATAATTATTGATTGTACGCAATTGTAAGAAATGTTACCAAGATCTTGTGTACCCTTTACCCTGTTTCCCACAAGGGTAGCGTTATGCACAACGAGGATCTTGACTTTGACAGAGTCAGGATACAGAATGTTTACATTGCTACAAGGATCCCTCAGGTCGCCATATTATAGTCACACCCACTTCCCTGCTCCCATCTCCCACCCCCCACCCCCGCCTTAATCCATGGCAACCTCTAACTTGTTCTGCATTTCTATAATTTTGTAATTTCACAAATGTTATAGAAATAGAATCACAGCATTTCAGCTTTCAGGATTGAGTTTTTTTCACTCAGCATTTCTCTGGAGATTCATCCAGTTGTCGCATCTATCAATATTTTGGTTCATTTTCTTGTCCACGGTAGGGATGTGCCACAACTTGCCTAACCATCCACCCATTTAAAGACATCTGTATTTTTTGCAAAACTTTGGCTACTATGAGTAAAGCTGCTGTGAACATTTTACATTGATTTTTTATGAACATGAATTTTTATTTTTCTGAAATAAATACCCAGCAATAAAATTACTAAGTCATATGTTAGTTGCATGGTAAGATTTTTAAGAAACTACCATACTGCTTTCCAGAGCGACTGTGCCATTTTACATCCCCATAAACAATGTATGAGTATCTAGTTTGTCTATATTCTTGCCACCATTTGTTGTTGTCACTACTTTTTATTTCAGCTATTCTGATAGACACATAGAAATGTCTCATTGTAGTTTGAATTTACATTTCCATGATGGCTAATGATGTTAAGCATCTTTCCATGTGCTTCCTTGTCATCTCTGTATCCTCTTTGGAGAAATGTTTCTTTGTGTCTTTCGTTCATTTTTCTCATTGAATTGTTTGGTTTTTGGTTTTTTGTTTGTTTGTTTTTTGTTTTTTTGTGTGTTTATTTTTTGAGACAGAGTCTCACTCTCTTGCCCGGGCTAGAGAGAGTGCCGTGGCGTCAGCCTAGCTCACAGCAACCTCAAACTCCTGGGCTCAAGCAATCCTCCTGCCTCAGCCTCCCAAAGTACTAGGATTACAGGTGTGAGCCACTGCGCCTGACCTATAAACTCCTTCTTTTACTTTGTTAAATATACTAAACATGCATTATTATGTATTCTGAAGTCTGTGCATCTGACTTTTCTGATTATTATTTCTACTGTCTTTCGTTCACGGTGACATGTTTCTTTGCGTGTTTAATGTTTTTTAACTTTTGAGTACATGTGACTTGGAACTTTATCTGCGGGAATTCTTTAAGGCCTGGGTTGAAGATGTGCTGCTTCAGAGAGGAGCTGCATTTACCTCTGCTTTCTGGACAACTGAAAAATGCTCAGCTGAGGCTTTTCATACAGTGTGTGCAAAAGGCTAAAAAACCATGCAGCAGCTTTCTTGTGTTCCCAAAATCTTGGAGAGGCAGTTCCCCCTCTTAAGCCACAGCCAAGGCCAAAACCGGCAACCTGCGGTGGGTGCAGAGTGGGTGTATTTGCACGCCACGGCTGCCGTCCTTCGGGGACTGCTTTGTGTGGAAGTCTCCAACCGACCTCCCCACACGGACAGGCTTTGCCTTTGCCTCCCGCGCCCACCGCCTAAGCGCAGGCTTCAGAGCAGCTCCGTCCCCGTGGCTCAGGTGCTTCCTCTCCGGATTTTGGCTTTCGCTTCATTTTTGGCCTCTGAGGGTTGCTGTCCTGCCCGTTCATCGGTGCGTTTAGAATATTACAGCCGGCATTTTTCAGTTATTTTCAGTGGGAGGATTGCCCACGGTGTTTCATCGATGTATCATGAGACATGCAAGTAAGGGGCTTCACTGTATCGGACCACTATTCAGTCATGATGAAAACAGGGCAAGAAAACTGTGCTCCTCTCAAATAACCATACCTGAGTGACAGTTCTGAGACCTGTCCCTGCAGTAGATTTAACTTTTGAACATGACGTCTACAGTCAGCACCAGAGCCCTCACCGTAAGCCTGAGAAACAAAAAATATATTAAGTTTAAAAAGTGTTGGCAGAATGCTGAGAAACAGATCCATTTGGGATGCACCTCGGGGAAGACAAAGCTGCAAGGCCCAAAGACATGCCTAAAGCAGCTTGCAGGCATCCTGACGACTGCCCGCTATTTCTAGAATGATTTGAAAACTAACGGGCTCTGGGACTAATAGCTTAGGTCTACCTGGCTGCCCAACTGGTGCCCCGAACTCTACCTATCAAAGCCAAACTCAACCCAAAGTCTTACACAAAATGATTAATGAATGTGAACAAAAAGTTCACAAGAAAGTAACACAGATTGCCAAGAAATATATGAAATGATACTTAACCCTCACTGAGAATCAAAGGAATACAAAATAAAATGAGATACTTTTTTTCCACTTAGCAGTCGCTAATTCAGCCAATACTTATTGAGCACGTATTATGCACCAGGCCCTGGTCTAGGTGTGGACAACGCAGCAGTGGACAAAACTCCCTGTCATCACAGAGCTCACACCCTCATGTGTGAGAGGGGAAATAATCAGATGGGGTAAGTGCTCCTGAGAAAGATAAGGCAATGCAAAGGGGCTGGGGCACGGTTGGGGACAGATGCACAATTTTGCACAGCTGTTCACAGTGGCCAAGGCGTGGGTCACTGAGATGGTGACACTGGAGCACACACAGGAAGACATGGGGGAGCAAGCCACGCAGCTATCTGGGGGGGGGGGCGTTCCCCCAGAAGCAATGACACAGAAGGAGGGCAAAGCCCCTGAGCCTGGCATTTTGGAGGGACAGTGCGGAGGCCGGTGTGGCTGGGGCTGAGTGGTGTCAGAAGACAGAGCTGAGGTTTGAGGGTGTGAGCCCTACCACAGGCAGAACCAGCGTCACAGGCCTGAGACCTGCTCTGCAGTTGCCACCTTGAAATTCTTAATAATTTGATCTTTGAACTTGTGTTTTATAGGTGAAGAGCGATGGGACAAGGAACACACAGTGAGCAGATACACACACTACACGCCTGCTGCTCCTTACCACCCCATCTGCAGAGAGTGCTCTTTTTCTTTAAATTATTTTTTAGAGATAGGGTCTTGCTGTATCGCCCAGGCCAGAGTGCAGTGGTGTGATTACAGTTCACGGTAACCTCAAACTTCTGAGCTCAAGTGATCCTCCTGCCTCAGCCTCCCAGCAGCTGGGAATATAGGTATGTGATACCATACCCCGATAATTTCAGAGAGTGTTCTAGATGCCCCATAAGCACAGAATTCCTGGGCACTCATGGCGCATAAGAGCTAGTAAGTCAGCTGAGGACTGAGAACCAACCACTGTTTTTAGCATCCTGGAGATCACTGCCAAGCTTGACATGAGTGATTTTAGTGGTTGGGTGGGGAGCTGTGTGGGGAGCGCAGTCCTGTTCGGAACACATTCAGGTGAATGGAGAAGAACTGGAGAGGGATGGCAAAGTTGAAAAAGACTGACAACCTAGATCTGGCATGACGGGCAGGGTGTGCTCTCCTGGAGGGCAGAACCGCTGGCTGAATACTGAAATGCATTCTCCCCGTGTGGGCACAAAACTAGACTGCATTCTCCAGGCTGCCTGTGGTCAGGGGTGGCCACGAGATCAGGCTCTTTCCAGTGGAATGCTGTCTGCTTCCAGGCCTTGTCCTAAAAGCTTCCAGGTAGCTCCTCCATGCTCTTACCCCTTCTGGTGGCTGAGGGCAGTTGCAGATGAGCCTCAGGGAATAAAAGACCCCCAGGATGACAGCAGCCTGGGTCCCTGAGCGACCACACCAAGGATAGCGCCCTGCAGACCTTAATGTCCTCTCGGGACTGTTCTACGAACAAGAGAAACACCTTCTAATGTGTCAACCCACTACCATGTTGGTATGTGTTTGTCACTGCAGCCTCGTCAGCCGTAAGTCACGTACCACGGCACAGGCATGCAGGCACCAGAGAAGGCAGGCCCTCCTCCGGGAGAATTCGGAAGTGCGTGTGACACCTAAGATAAGCAGCAGTCACTGTGTGGGGGTCTGCCTGGCTGATGAGCCAGTCCCTGTCTTCTGAGACCCAACCCCGGTTACTGGACTAGAGCCTCTCCCAGGAGTTTATCACTGGGACTCGGCTTTTCCAGGTGGCTTGAAACGAGGCTCTGCGAACTCAGCAGAAAATGTTACTGTGAACTGCCTAGAAGACACAGGAAGTGATGGAGAAGAGAAAAGGGAGGAAAGATACAGGGAGAAACTGGGTGAGGGGAGGAGAAAGGAAGGAAAGCCGAAGCCTGGCTTGCTCGCGGCCATTCGGTTCTTGGGGCCGGTTCTTTAAGGGGTCAGGGGTAAATTTCTGCCCCTGCATTCTCTAAGATGCTTCGTTTCCTTGCCAGCACATGCTTTTTTTTTTCCCCCTTTGCTGAAGCCATTCTGAAGTGTTTCTGTCTATGATTTGCAACTAACTAAAAGAAATTTGATTGAAAAACAGCAATTTAACTTCCAGGACTTTGCCCTAAGGAAATAAATAGTAAATAGTTGGTCCAGTGAACTGAAAAGCTCCATTGAAGAGCTGTGCATACCAGTGAAAAGGAAAATCAAGGTAAATGCGCATCAGTGTGGGACTGATTACTTATTCGTTCGACAAATACATATGGAGCACTGGCTATGAGCCAGGCACTGTGCTGGGTGCTGAGGATACATCAGTAAATAAAACACGAAACACCTCTGCTTTCGTGGAGCGTATGGTCTGATGGACAATACTCGCATAAACACACTGATACATAATTTCCCACAGGATGCTGAGAAGTGGGAGGGGAGCCCCAGCAATGAACACAAAGGCCCCAGGAGGGAGCAAATGTGGCTGCGGCAGGAGAAAAAGGATGACAGATGAGGTGGGAGATGCAGAATCGGGGCTGGAGCAGGTGAATAAAGTCAGGTCCCACAAAGCAGGACGCGGGACAGGTTGTGGTGCTGAGAGTTTAGGCAGGACACGATGGCTGGGCTTGAAAAGATGTGCTCGATGTCAAGTGGAAAAAGCAGGCTAGATGAGGGCCTTTACAACATGTTCCCCGCCACCCCTTGCTCCCTGACCACCTCCCCTTCCCAAACCCACCCTCTCCCACAGCCCCGGCGCCACCAACAGCCCACGGTCCACGCCTGCTGGGGCTGACTCTCCCGTTATCTCTGACAGGCCCCGACCTTCCCGTTCACGGTGCTCGGTCTAGTTTTCAGTTACGTGTGTGTGCGCTCATGTGTGCACTGGTTTCTCTTCCCCTTCCACAGGAGTGTATCTGCAAGGCCAAGAATGACAATGGTCTCGCTTCCCATTGTTTCCCCTGTGCCTGCCCATGGGAAGTACTCAACAGACACTTGCTAAATGAAGAAACATTTTTGACAGTGCCTTTCCAGGTACTGCTCCATCCATTTTACTTCCTGAAGAACAGGAGCCCAGGAAGCAGGGGCTCTGTACCTGGTGAACCCTGTGAGAGAGAAAACGGTGCCCGCTGTGGTTCCGTGAGGACCCGCTCTGCAGGCTGGGCCCCACCTGCTCTGTTTGTCAGGACTCACCTGCAGAAAAGACTGCTGTTCTCCACACGCTTTGCAGGTCCACTTGACACTCTTTTTCACCTACAATGAAATTTTAGAAATATAACTCAGATAATTATTTAAAACAAAGTATAACTGGATCAGAAATCATTTAAAAAGATCAGCCCAGAGATAAAGAGAGCCCAGAAATAAACCAACACATAGGTGTGAAAATTTAGTATATTATAAAGGTGGCATTTAAGCTTGAGGAAAGAACAGACTATTTAATTAGGGTGCTGAGAAAACTGGCTACCCATATGAAACAAAATCAGGTTGGGCTGGTGTGGGCCTGTAGTCCCAGCTACTTGGGAGGCTGGGGTGGAAGGATCACTTGAGTCCAGGAGTTCAAGGTTATAGTGAGCTACGATCACGCCACTGTACTCCAGCCTGGGTGACAGAACAGGTACTCTGTCTCTAAAAAAAAAAAATTAAAATTAAAAAAATATAGCTTTTATAAAAGCAAATATCTGGATAATGGATGAAGAGTCATTTGTAAAAGTCACAAAGAAAATGCTACCAAGGGACACCAGTGAAATGTAATGAAATACCATGCTTAC
>CAUYSK010102241.1:0-56910 GCA_963575035.1 Avahi laniger
CTGTCCAATTAATTTCTTTCTATTTTTGGTAGAGATGGGGTCTCGCTCTTGCTCAGGCTGGTCTCGAACTCCTGAGCTCAGAATGATCCGCCCACCTCGGCCTCCCAGAGAGCTAGGATTACAGGCGTGAGCCACCGCGCCTGGCCCCTAAAATAGTTATAGTATTTTATTTTCTGGTCAGAGAGAGTTCATTTATTAAGACAGACCACTGAGAATTCAATGAATGCATCATTTTATCCTCCTGAAAGAATGTGTCTCCCCTGCCACCATGACAATGCATATATAATGCCATTTAAATGTGGTTTTGTTAGAAATGAACTGTATCCATGGACTGAAGAGCACATGCACATGTTTGCCTATAAATAGTACACCCAGAGAGGCAGAGAGTGAGAAAAGAAGGAAGTGAGAGAGAGCAAGAGTCAGAGCAAGAGAGAGAAAGTGAGAGGAAAAGGGAAGAGGGAGGAGGAAAGGAGGCGGGAGAGAGAGAAAGGGAGGGAAGGAGGGAGGGAGGGGAGACTGTACCAAAAAAAAAAAATCCAAAGGACTCACTGCAATGCAGTTTTACATACAGGCCTGTAGGAGCACCCAGAATGTTATTAGACCATAAAAGCACATCAGGCTGATTTATGGTTTCTGATCAAGGTTTCTGTGAAAATTACTCTGCATCACCAGCTCAAGGTGACTGCTACCATTAATGTGTGGAAAATAAATGAGATGGGGAGGCTGATAGCAGAGGAAGGGAAGGAAGCACTGAGGCAGTTTATACAGCACAGGTTCCCCATTTTGTTTTACAGTGCAGAGAAGCCTGTCATCAAAATGATTGCTGTGGGGCAGGAAAGGCAATTCTTGGTAATTAGATCTTATGGCATGTAGCTGGTGCTTTCTTATATCGAATGTATCAGGATATTAGGACAAATGCTTGCTTTCCTGCATACCATCTTTTCTGTTTTCTGTTCATGTACAGATGTGGCAGTCTAAATTTAAGAGGACAAAATATTGTAATATTGTTTTCCTGATTCCATTTCTTTTTAATAGCATTCCTTCCTTCTCTATTGTTTTACTGACTCTGTTTTCTTCCAATAGTATTCATCTCCCCCAAATAATCAATCTTCTGAATTTGAGACTTTCAAAGAGAACTGATATCTGCAAATATTTTATGTATTATCTGATTGCTGCAATAGAGTTCCACTGGCCTGTCCATTCCTGTTGTTTATAATTCACCGCCAAAACTTTTCATGGATGGAATGCCATGCTCCTTGTTTAGATGCAAACAAATACCATATATCATAAGGTTTTCATATGAGATACTTGCTGCAAAATGTATAAAGGCAGTTTGTTTGAAAGATTCCCTTCTCCTCCTCCTTTAGTCTATACAGTAGTTCCCTCTAATCTATGGGGGATACATGTCAAGACCCTCAGTGGGTCCCTGAAGCCACAGATAGTACTGAACTCTGTGTACAATATGCTTTTTCCTACATGTACATGGCTATGAGAAAGTTTAATTTGCAAATTAGGCATAGTAAGAGATAAACAATAATAATAAATAGGATTAATAGACTGTAATAAAAGTTGTGTGAACATGCTCTCTCTCAAAATATCTCATTGTGCTGTACTCACCTGTCTTCTGACCACAGTTGACTGTGGGTAACTGAAACAGCAGAGACTGAAACCACAGTGTGGGGAGGACTGCTGTATTGGGGATTATACTCCGTTCCTGGATTTTGATTCTAAATGCAGGTAAAGAACACTGCTTGAAATAACACTGGGTAAACTAAAAAGTTTCTGAATCCTTTTATTGCTTCCCTTTCCTTAGCTCTTAGCACTTGCCCTGTGGTGCTTCTGCATAGCACTCCACATCTGGAGCATGTCAGTGTCTGTGCTCACAGCCGGCTGCTGCTGCAGGGACGGCCACTGAGAAGCATGGCTTCCAGGAAACTCACAGACAGAATGCTCAGCCCATCCAGCCAGGAAAGAACGGAGACCTGTGTTTCAATACCCCATATTTTTAAATAAGTTTTTTATTTTAGTGACAAATAGACTCCAACTGCCTATCTCTATATTATAGCAAGGCTGGATTGAGACTTTTGATCCTACATACGCACACATCGTGGCATATTAATCAAAGCAAATGTTCAACATTGATGCTTCCTACACATAATGTCTAAGATTCTGTTTCAAAATCTTAAATATAGTCAAATCTTAAACCCTAGTCCCAAAGTATAGACTACAAAAAGTTTTAATTGAAGCAGAAGATTCTAATATTCGTACGGCATTATAAATTCTTCAAAAAGCTTTTACTCACATCGTCTCATTCGATCGTCACAACAGTGCCAAGAAATCACTAAGATAGTTATAATTTCCATCTCACAGACAGAAACACAACCTCAGAGAAGCTAAGTGTTTTGCCTGAGAGCATTTCATTCACAGTAATGGTGCCAGCTCTCATTTTCCTCACCTTTATCCAGATAGGATACTAGAGTTTTTTAAAAAAAAAATCATTGGCCTGGGAGAAAACAGACTGCTGTTTTGTAGTGGCTCTACTATGAACAACAGGCAAGACTACTAGCCAAGACTCCTAACCTCTTTGGTTTCCTTGGTTTGTTCAACTTTATACAGACTAGAAATTTTCTATAGCCTCTTCTAGCACTATTTTTTCTTATTTCACAATCTTCCTTATGCACCACACTATTTAGGGATGAAGAACCAGTCACTACCAACATCCTGGAAACAAGAAAAGGACTACGTTCTTCAGTTACTGCCTCTCTCTTCTCCAACACACGTGTACACATGTATGCAAGCATACACAGCACACACACACATCAAATTCATTTTGTTTCAAAGAGAAAATTTCAAGACATGAGAGAAGCCAAATACCTTATGAATATATGGACATCCTGAAATGCCTGTTTCATTTTAAGATTAAAATTTAGCTCTGAGATTAATTAATAAACTCCACATAGAGAAGAGGGAATGTCTAGAGGTTCCAGAGGGATGTATACCAAAGTAAGGCATCATCAGAGACATCGCCAGATTGCTATTGTTTGATGGCTATGACGCCAGCTAAATGAATCTCCTCAGAAGGGTCACGCCTCCATTTACACAGCTTCATTTAATTTGGTAGGAGCTGCTTTTTACAGCAAAAGATCTACAATTTGCTAGTCCTTTTTTTTTTCTTTCTTCAAAAGGATTATTTAGTTGATCTTCAGGAAGGTCCATCTGTAAACTCAGTGTTTGGAATTCAGCCTCGGATGAGAATATGTGAATATTAGAAGAAACAAAATAAGCCACTTTCTTGCTTTGAAAAAAACAAATGTTTTGGTTGTTGTATGAAAAATGGGTAGTTTGATTAATCACAGATCTCTCCCACTTCCAAAAAAAATCTATTTCAGAAATCTCTCCCCTTAATGGCTTTAATGTAGTTTATTGGATTTCTATGGCCTGTTTCAACTATGAAACTTGATCAGTGCTTTAGTAACTGCACTAAGCTTGGTGGAGAATTTTGAGTTTCAGGTGTGGAAATGTCTCTTCTTTAATTCTACCTGACCTCAATGTCTACAGCTCCCTCTTTTCCTCCTTTCCTCCTGGGAGTTGAAATATTTAAGGACCAAGAGAAAATCAAAAATGTTACTGAGAAAAAGGACTATAACTTTCAACCACACAGAAAATATCTGGGAAGGCCTCAGAGTGTGAACACTCTGACTGACAAGATGGGGAAAGAAAGACAGTGCCAAGCAAGTGTCTCGGTGGTTTCTGACAGTCACCTTCGCCCAGCAACCAGCTGCTCTGAAGTCAGCCAATTACTCTCAGGATCACTCTGGGTGGATTTGAATCAATTTTTTTTGCTAATAATGAACACTGCATATCTGACTTCCCACAAAAGACTCTGTCTTGGTCAGTTCTGGCTGCTATAGCAAATCAGCATGGGCTGGATGGTTGTGAACAACAGAAATGTACTTCTCACAGTCCTAGAAGTTAGAAGTCTGGAATTAGGGTACCAGCATGGCAGAGTTCTAACGAATGCTCTCTTCTGGACTGCCGACTGGCCAACTTCTCGTGGTATCCTCACATAATGGAAAGAGAACAAACTAGCTCTCTGACCTCGTATAAGACATTAATCCCATTCATAAGGTCTCCATCCTCATGACTTAATTGCCTCTGAAAGGTGTCACCTCCAAATACTATCACATTGGGGATTAGATTTGAACATGTCGATTTTTTGCGGGGGACACAAATGTTCAGTCCATAACAGATACTAAAACTTACTGCCTGGCTGAGAAGACCACACAAGTGGCCTGATGGCACATATGTGTGTATTTTATAGGAACGAATGAGTCAGAGAAGGAATAGCAAAAGGTGAGGACCATCTTGCTTTCCAACAAAACTTCAGCTCTCCTTTGCCCCCAGACAACAAGCAGTATAGCTAAATTGTGTAAATCTCCATTCTTCATAATATACAAAGCAAACATTATCTCCCTCCATAGAAATCTTGCCTTTTCTTTCAGATAACTGGCCAGAAATAAAATGCCGCTTTCTTTCTCTCTCAAAGGAAACACATCATGGTAGGCATGTTTAAATTTATGGCAGTAGATGGAAACAATTTGCCTCTCAGCCCTTGTAGCCCAAATACCCAGGACTGTACATTTCTTCAGAGAATCAGTACTTACACAATGGCTTGTATTTTGTCAGGTTTGCAGTAAAAATACCCAGCAATTCTTTTAAGTACTATAATTTTGAAAATTTCCATTTATTTCAGAAGACATCGTCTAATGGTCCATCAAAGAAAAGAAGCAAAAAGAATGACAAGTCCCTTCAATAAGCAGATCATAATCTTTCCAATCTTTATGTGATAAACACAGTTTACCACAAGCCAGGAACCTTTTGTTCCTTGCTTAGTAAACCTTTATAGGAAACTTTTCTAGCTATGCAGTTGTCATGAGTGCAAGAGAACCCATCTCAAATGCACCCTGTTTCATGGAGTTATAAAGACACAATACGACCGATTTTAGACAACCTATTATGGCAGGTTATGAATGTTCAAAATTGTTTTAATATGGAAATTTAACTTGTTTTCCTTCTTCTTCTACAGAAGTTTAAGTTTAAAGTTAAGTTTTCTTTGTCTTCAAGGAGAAGGAAATTTATGTTTTGGTAGATTAACTTTGGCTATAAAGGATCAATAAGACCTGTTGCAAAAGAGCCTGAGGAATAGTGAGGTATTATGGAGCAGGCAAAAGAGAAAGGATTTGGGCATTTACTCAATATCTTGGACAAAAGCAGACAGGAGATGAACTTCCCTTTCAAGAGATTCTACCTGGCTCAGAAAAGGAGGAGAGAGAGAAGAAAGGCTGCCGTGGTATATCTCAGAAAATAAGCCGTCTTGCTTGAGGCCTGTTTCACAGCATGACCTATGGGAAGCACCACAGCTCTCTGAAAGACACTGTGTGAGCATCCAGAAGCTGTCTGGGAATAAGGTCAACAGAGCACATCAGTGAGCCACCATGTCCATCCAGGTGTCAGGCTGGCTGTACTTGCTATTATTTCTGAAGAGGATTTCCCTTTACTTTCAAACAATTTGCCCACAGATCATCCAGATGCAATAATGCTTGTTTATGCCCAAGAATGTACTGGGTCTATATTAGACTTAGCCTGTGTAAACCCTACCACTGACCGCACATGCCACTGGGACCCTGACCATCTGAGAGCTCAAGACGGACACAGGTCTTGGCACAGAGGAAATGGTGTGGGATGGGCAGCAATGAATAGAACCAGTTAGAAAACCACTTGATCTAAGGCAGTGTTTTGTCCTTTCATGAAGAAAGTTTTTAGAATCCACAAGTACCCCAAGCTCGATTTGTTAAGGTAGAATACTTAGTTGGGGTTTAAGAACCAAGAATATTTACTTGCCTGGGGGGTTCACTATGCATATCTATATTGGAAATCCACTGTAGTAGCAGGTTGAACCACATGAAATTTCAAGTGTTCAAACATTTTTGGCCCATTAAAATGGTAATATTGTGTTATCTAGCATAATAATAGACTATTTGGGGATTTGGGAAGCCAGACAGTGATGGCTACAGAATTTCTTTATAAGAAGGACTTAGAAGAGGTATTCTGGTGGAGGTAGGAGAAGATACCTAAAGAACTTGCAGTGAAACTGCATTTGCTTAGCATCATAGTACTTTTACGTAGATTGTTTATGTGGAATGCTCCCCTCCTCCTGTCCTCACCCCAGCCATTCTTGCTATAGCCACTGATCCCAACCAGCTTTCTACCTCTTTCTATAACAAACATGACTATAAGCAGGTATGCCCCAAGGTTTTGCCTTCAAACCTATTATTTTCTTTCTGTACATCGCCTCTTCTACCACAATGACTTTAACTATCACATTAAAATCTGAGATACCCAAATCAATATATATGTACACATATAGACCCATATTCCTTCAGGCTTTTTTTTAAATCAGTTTTATCATTAAGTTCAATATGGCCCATTCCAAACTCTCTAGTTTCTTATTTACAAGAGCAGAGAGTGGTTCAATCCAAGGCCTGTTACATGGCTCTCAAATTCATTTTTTCTGAGCTGGGTGTCTCTGAGTGGAGCTGTGGTCTGATGGATCGTTCCACCCCTCTTCTTGTCCCTCAAGTGTGAACCTTCATTCAAGTCGTTTACAATTTCTCCATCACCATTTCCTGCACCTTGTTACCAAATCCTGAATCACTTTCTTTGCACAAATCTCTCATTTCTTTTATTAATTCAGCAATAGTGTCTTCTATGTGCCACTCTCATTACTTGCTGTTCCTTCCCATCTTTTCCTTCTCCTGAATGCTGCCACTTTTCAGACCTTCCTGAACTTCCTTCTGCCTGAATTTCTGAATTACCTTCCCCACTGTCTCTCTTTGTATCAAACTATCCCCTGCACTGCTGCCAAATCAATATTCCTCATTATTTTTCCATTTTATGAACCTGATCCAAAGATGAATGATTCCTTACCAAAAAGATGGAAGAAAAGAGGAAGAAAAATTAGAACTGGAATAAGGCTAGTCACCAAAAGCAAAACAGGACACCACAGTTACTGGGAAGATCACAATGTCTGTAGTGTTCCAAGGGCATGGCAGGCTCAGTCAGGATTCAGGCCATAGACAATACCAGAATTTTGAAGAAGAACAATCAGATTCTCACTGTAACACATTAGAAGTAAAAATGGGAATGCCAGGTAACTTCAGGGGTCATGAAGGGTGATCAACACTATGTTCCACTGGAGTTAAAGGTAGAGAAACTGAGTCTGTTTAAAGGCTCCCTGTTTTTTATTTAGCCTGGTGAAAACCTGGGAAGGATTGTATTGTCAGAGAGAAAGTTAAGTAAGTCCAATCTTGCGGAACTAGGGAAATAATGCAGAGGCTGATAACCCTATTATTTCTCTCCACAAAAACACTCAATGGCTTTTTATTTCCCTTAATTGTCAATGAAATCCTTACCATGTCCCTCAACCCACCTTTCTATCCTTGTCTCCAACAACTCCCCTACATACACCTAGTAATCCATTCAACCTGAAAAATGCCTACAATTTTCTACTTTGTGCTTTCAGGCTTTCCTCTCCTTAAAATGGTCTCATTGCCTCATCTGTGCTGTTCAAAATACTATCTACCATTCAAGTTTTGGCTCAGATCCCACCTCCTCCAAAAAGCATTTCTGAATCAGGAGATAGATTGAATTGCTTCCGCCCCAAACGTTATACTTCTTGCATTGCATGCTTTTTGGAAACCAAATCCTAAGGACCTAATTAAATACTTGCACATAGTTAGTACTCAGAAAAAAAATATATTGATTTCATCTTGTACTCTATTTTATACCGTGGACATTTTACACTCATGTAGTCTCTTCTATGAAATTATAAACATTTTTCCCCAGACAGGGGCCATAAATTAACTCATTAATCCTTTATGAGGCCTATCACAATGTCTCGTACAAAACAGGCCTCAATCAAGATTTATCTAACTTATTAAATTATCTCATAATATAATTAAATTGTATAGCTCTATACATGGGCATTTTTTTTCCCCAAGAGAAAGCACAAATGCAGTCAAGTTTCCCACATTTGAAGAAATTGCAGATGTCAGCACATCCAGATTGCGATGGAAGAGCCTCACCCTGGGAAAATCACCTTCACGATCATGGTGTTTCCTCTGCCAGGTAAGTATCTATACTTGAGTATTTCCATTAGCCTTCTTGGACACTTTGCAGAGAATACAGATGTATTGTCATTAATGTTTGCATTCAAATTTCAATTCCCCAAGCCTCTACCTGCTGAAGAAGGTTTTGATCTTTTACAGAGTTGCCTTACCCCAGTATTTCTGAGAATCTCCTGCTGTTCTGACATGTATCCATAAAATCTGTCTTGATGGTCACTGAATGTAACTGCTTTCCAGTTGGCACCAGGCCGCCCAGGCACTACAGTCCCACTAAGGAGCTATTCAAGGCTAGAATTCTACTGCCAATTCTATTGCTGGCACCGACGCATCTGGGAGATCAGAGGTCAGAAATCCTCATCATTGCTTTTTGGAGTGAGAAGGCAAAACCCTTTTCTGCATTCTGTTTAACTGATGGGTGTGGAGGTGGAGGTGGAGGTGGACATGGCAGTGAGCCGTTTAATTAGGCCACAGAACTACAAAGGTTTGTAGCAGCTGTTAATAACTTTTGTTCATCATCACAGCTAGTAAAAGCATGACTTTGTATCCCAGCTTCTGTTAGTCCCACAGAGCCACTCATATCTAGCTGTCTGGTTGTGATGCTGCTTTTGGGTAATAGATTGCCTTAAACCTTGTCACCATTGCTCCCATCAGCACTGTTCCCCACCACTGCCATCACATGGTGTCTAGATCTGGTGAACCAGTGGCATTACTAGCATTGCCACTAGCCTTGCTGGAGCACTCTGCAGTCCCTGGGCCCATTTGACATGAAGAAGTACTACTTGATCAAGCTGCATACCAAACCACTGCAGTGTAGCTCTCCACTCATTCACTTGGGCACAAATGATATGGTGATACTTCTCTTTTATATTTCTTTAGAATGGATCCCCAACAAAAAATATCTCAGCTCAATTCAGTTCTTTCATCTTATATATGCATATAACTATTTTCTCCCAAGAATCCCCCTGCCCCACTTCACTTCTCTTCTCATGTATGTTTAGATCGAGATAAGTTCTGGTATCAGCCACCTAGCTATGTCATAATCAATACTCCCTTTCTCCCTTCAGCCTACTTTGTCTGGCTCACTATTTCAGTCTTCTTTTATCATGAAATCTCTCTCAAGGGTCCTATTTTTTTTTCCTGAAAAGGCCTTCATTAAAGGTATAGCAGTTCATTTGATATGTGAGTACTCTTGAACTTCACTGGTGATCAGGTCCAAGGATTTTTTATTTATCCCAAGAGATCTTCCATCCCAATATAAATTAATGAATGCAAGTGACGTAGAGTGGAGGAAGTTGCATCTAAGCCCTTTATCCCGACCATCTAAGACATCAATAATCACTGTATATCAGAAAATATTTTAAGTTTTCAAAATTCCCTGGAGAAGATCAAAGAATTTAAAAATTTGACCATAACCGTACTTAGCTGTTAGGCAAAGTTCTAGTCTATACATATAAATGAGTAAACTACCTAAGGTTAGGAAAAGACCCACCCAAAAGTATTAGAGGCAACAGTGCAAGGTACCCAGAGAAGGCTAACAAACAATTGTGCCTGTTCACATCAACTAGTCTAGAAACTCTTATTATTCAACAACCAGTAATGTAAACTTTGCAATGACTACCTTTCTGTCGAAATTTGTAAGACATACAGGGAAGCAGAAAGATACAGCCTATAATGAAGAGAACAGTCAATAAATAGAAACTGACACAGATGTGGCACATATGGAAGAATTAGCAGAGAACATTAAATGATTATTTTAACTGAATGTCTTATGTTCAAAGGGACACATGAAAGTGTGAAATCTATACAAACAGATCCGAATCGAACTTTTGTAGATGAATATTCTAATATGAGATGAAACTTAAATTGGATGAGATTAATGAAAGTTTAGATACTATAGAAGACTGATGACCTTGAACATAAAGCCATAGAACTTATTCAAAATAAAAAACATTTAAAAAAAATAAACAATCAGCTGTGGGAGAACTTCAAGTGCCCTAATATATATGTCACAGGACATTACAAAAGGGAGAGGGAGAAAAATATTAAAGAAAGAATGGCTGAATTTTTTCCAAATTTGAGGAAAACTATAAACCCATAGATCCAAGAAGCTCAATGAATCTCAAGCAAAAGAAACATGAAGAAAACTACACCAAAAGACACATAATCAAATTGCTCAAGACATGTATTTAATAGAAAATCTTAAAAGTGACAGCATGGGGTTAGAGGAGAGACACTTCATAGAAAGCAAAGGACAGATAGGGATGACAGCGACAGCAGATTTCCTGTTGGAAACAATGCAAGTGAGGAAACAGTCGAGCAAACAAAACTGCCAACCTAAAATTCTATACCCAGAAAAAATGGACCTACACAAAGATATAGAGAGACTGGAAATGCTAGCTACCTAGGTAAATATATAAGATTTTCTTCTGTGTAAATATCTTTAAAATATAATGACTATTTAAACAAAAATAATGTAGTATTGTATGTATAAAATGTATAAAAGTAAAATATATTTAACTACCATTATATATAAATAAGAGTAGCACAGAGGCTGGGAAGAGAGAAATGGAAGTATGCTATTATAAACATCTTGTACTATATGTGAAGTTATATAACAGTACTTGAAGGTAAGCTGTATTAAGATGTATACTATGAGTTTAAAGCAATCATTAGAATAAAAAAACAAAAAATACTGTTATAGCTAATAACCCAACAAAGGAGACACAACAAAATTTTAAAATACTCAATGATTCCAAAAGAACGCAGAAATAGAAAACAAAAAGCAGATGGAACAAATTAAAAACAAATAGCAAAATGGTAGATTTAAACCTAGCCATACCAATAATCATATTATAGACTATCATTGCCTAAACATCCCAATTAAAAGGTAGATTGTCAAATTTGATTTAAAAAAGACACAACTCTAAACTGTCTAAAAGAATCATGTGAATTATAAAGAGACAAAATGTTTTTAAAAAGGAATATAAAAAGATATACCATACAAACACTAACCACAGTAGGTAGCTATGGTTATATTAATATCAGACTAATTAAAATTCAGAACAAGAAATATTATAAAAGATAAAGATGGATATTTAATAATAGAAATATTGACTCAAACATAACAATCCCAAATGTGTAAGTAATACCAGAGTTGAAAAGATAAGCAAACTCACAATCATATTTATGTTATATATAAAGATGCTTATTTTTCAAAGAACTGGCTCATGTGATTGTCGGGTTGGCAAGTCTGAAACCTGTGAGGCAGGCCCACAGGCTGGAAACTCAGGCAGGAGTTGATGTTGCACGCTTGATTGCAATGAATCACAAGTTAACTTTTTAGGATAACAGAATAGTTTGTTTTGATTAGAGTGAGATTACATGGGTGAAAAGAATTTTTCAAAGAACATCAAACTATTCACTTCAAAAGGGATTCATGTTATTGTGTGTAAATTGTACTCTAATAAAGTTAGAGCATATTTTAGGTAATATATACTTATTGCAACAAGTCAGAGTATAGAGATGTATTAAAAACTTAAATAGTCTCACCATACCCCAAATCCACTTCCCTGAAGTAAGCAGTGGTTAAGAGATTCCTCTCTGTTGCCTTCCTTAATACCACTCTTGTTCTTTACCAGCCTTCTCCACATTCCTCAATGGAAGTTGTGATTCTGCCGGTCCCTAGATAGCAGTGTTCTTCAGTATTCTGTCCTAAATTATTTCCTTATATTGCTGCATATGTTTTATTGTTTGATCTCACATTCATCTATTACCTCTAAGATGATGACTTCAAAATCTAATGTCACTGACATTGACTCTTTTTCTGCATGCTAAAGAGTATCACTCCTAAAATATCCCACAGGAACGTCTCAGTGAACATGTCATCTTCCCCCAAATTGCCCCTTGCCTTCATTCACTTCCTTCTTTGTTGAAAGACACTGTCATTCACTCAATCCCCCCACCAGAAACTGGGAAGTCAATTCCTAATATGATGGACAAGGAGCAATAATAAGCTTTTGGAGTCACAGCTTTAGTTTTGAGGAGGAATAGTATAATCAGCTGGGCAAGAACAAACCCTGCCTCCACTACATGCTTTACAGCCTCCTTCTAGTAATTGTTTCTTTAATCCAAGAGACAGTGACCTAGTTAATTTCACCTGCACAACCTGTCATGTTACCCACATAGTCCTGCAGGGGAGGGTTGTAAAGGAAGTTTTTATGCCCTTGGATGTTCATCATGGACTCCCATTAGCTGACAGTCCAGGACAGTTTCCCTCCAGCCCCATCATGGCTTACCAGGCTATTAAAATAATTTCTTAATTAGATTCCTGGATCTAATCTCCAAATATTCAAACTAGACGCCTTTCCCCATGTTGCTGCAAAGTATTCTTTCTAGAAAAAGTACCAAAGATTTAGAATTGTACATTGGGCCCTCCATGAGAGGATTTCCAAAAGCTGTTCACACCATGCCTTCATCCTACATTTTTCTCTAAACTCGATATGCTGATCTGCCTTCCAGCTTTCACTTCACTCACTTCATCAGCCTACAATGCCCTCTTTACTTCATTACTACACACCAAGAAAAATTCCCAGTCATTTTCTAGTCTCAAAGCATTCTCTCTTCAGTGAAAATTTTCTGACATCTCTTCCCACTCCAGTTCTAGTGTAACTCATTTTATGTCTTCTGTACCCTAATCAGTACTGTCTTATGCTATATCACCTATAAAATCTTTTTATTTTATTTAATTAAATGTCTTGTGGCTTATGCAACTTTCATATTCAAGGCTCAGCACAGGATTTCTCAACCTTGGTATTACTGACATAGCTTCAACAGGGGCTCTCCTGTGTGTTGTTGTATGTTTAGTAGCATCCCTGGCTTCTATCACTAACTAGTACTTTTCATACCTCAGCATGACAGTCGAAATTGCTAATGTCCCCTTGTGGGCAAAAGTCACCTTGGTTGAAAACCGCTTGCCTAATAAAAACCTATCTGGGCACATAAAAACGTGAAATTAATCAGAATATGTATGATGCTTTAGGTGTGACAAGCAATGGGAGAAAAGGGTAGAACTTAGCATATCGTCCCATCATTAGCCTTGAGAAGAGAGGGATGAAATGGGTAGGCAGTAGACTGAGACAGAAAGGCTACAGTGTTGGGGCCTATGGAAAAAGAAGGGTTCCATGTGCAACCAAAATAAGTAAGAAACATGAATGTGTCCTCTCCTCTGTTCTCTCTACAAGAGAAGTCCAAGCTAGTAATTAGTGGAGCCAAACTTTGAACCCTAGTCTTTATGCTTAATCAAGCAGAGGACTGTGTGGATCCCACAGTGTAAACATGATCACAGCTGGACAACCTGAAGGCATATACCAAGTGGAGCAGGACTGTGCTCCAATGTTTTCGTCTAAAATGCAAATAGACTTCACTGGTTCATGAAGGTGAAAAATGGTTTGGTATTTCCCCAAAATTGATTGCTGCCCTCTCGGAGACCTGAGAAGGAATGATGAACACTCTACTTTAATGGACTAGAAACGAGACGAAAACTCTTTCCTTCTCAGATCTGGATTTGGTCACCAAGATTTGGAAAACATATGCAGAAAAAACTACAGAATGCTTTGGATTTAAATGAGCAGGGTTTTTAGACAGGTCAAATTTATTTTTGCACTGAAATACAGAACATGTGAGAAACATAATGGAAATGCAGAAATCATAAATAGCAAAGCTAATGCCAACACAGCAGCAGTACAAAAGATCAGCAAAGAGGCATGACTTAGTGTTAAAAATAAAATAGGTTCTGAAGAGACACAGTGAATATAGGAATTTTTTGTTTTGTTTTTTAAAGCCAGTGTAACAAATGATGGCAATAGTAACTTTGGCAGACTGCACAAAAGCTAGGTATCTCAGAAAATGATTCTCTCTTCCCTAGCAAAAATAATATTAAAATGAAACTGGGATATTTATTTCTCTTTTTAACACAGCAGGGATCACTTACAGTAAATAAGCCTAAAAATGCTCCAATGCAAGAACCACTGATGCTGTTAACAACTGACTATTGTCATTATCCACACAATACATTAAATGCCCAAACCATGCCTACCGTTGCATTCTGCCTTCAAAGTGCTGTTTATTTTTCCCCATAAAATCTTAAAAGATGTTATTAAATAGAAAAGTAGCTCCTCAACAATTCTTTCTCTCACTTCACCTTGTGCTGACCCCCAATGGCCCAGAGAAAGTAGACCGAAAAGGCAGCATAAAGATTAGGCACTAGATGTGGAAGAACTTATCAATTAGACCGTTATTTTTATTCAGCATCTCCACTGTGTCAAGAATTTGTATCAGGTTCTGTGAAAATAAAAATAAATAAAGAGTCAGAATTAAACATTTTCTCTTGAGTTTAAGAGTCATGAAGTAGGACAACAGGCCCACGAAGCAACCCTAAGTACACAAAGGAGGCTGCTTAGATCAGAGAGCAGAGACATAGGAAGTGCCTGAGTCTTCAAGGGGCTCAATCAATGAAGGCATTCAAGAAGAATGTGTAATTGTTAAAGGGTGTATGACAGACACTTAAAAGCAGAACAGATCCTTATCAATCTGAGAAAAAATTAGATTTAACAGCACTTGAAATCAGAGGGGTGAATTAAAGGGCATTAATATGGCCTCACTTGCAGGCTTGAGCAAGTGGCTCAATCTCTCTGAGCCTTGTTTTTCTCATTTATAAAATGTTGCCACATGAATTTCTTATCCACAGATTGGTTGTGAAGTTCAGGTGAGATAATTCACCTTGTATATGCACAAGCAGTGTCGTTGTTATTACAATGATGCCCAGAAAAATGAACTTAAAATTACTGAGTGGGAGAAAATGCATCAAATTGATCAAAAGTGATTTTCTCTTGATACTAGGATTAGAGGAACTACTCTCCTCCTTTCTACTTTTCTGCATTTTCTACATTTTCTATAATAAGCATATATTATTTTATAATCAGTAAAACATCCACATTTAAGACAAATTTTAAAGTTATTAAATGATTATAAATGTTAATACAACTTCACATAGTCAAGTGGCTTGGAAATGTGCAAATCCTTGATTATACTGAATGCTTAAATTGTGTTAAGCATTGTCCTAGGTCACATCCAGAAATGAAGCAGCATGTTCTTGGTCCTCGGGGAGTTTACTCTTGTAAATAAATGTTTCCTCTTCTCTGTTTCTTGAAAAAAGAAGTCCAAATAAATTGCTATGTGGATAGACCTTCATGAAGAAGTTACCAATGTCCAACAGAGTTTCAGGATTGGGAATTAGGTGATGTGAGTTCAAATCCTGGTTAATATCAACAAATATTAATTGACTGCCTACTATGTGCTGGGCATTTTCTAGGCACAGAGAATATAGCAGTGAAAAACAAGTCTATAGCCTTGGATATATAATAGTTTTTAGTTTCTCTGTCCCTGTTTTATTACCCTCCAAGGATTAAATAAGATAACAGTGTATTCAGTACAGATGGTCTCTGACTTATGATGGTTCAACTTTACAATGGTGTGAAAGTTACCCACTTTCAGTAGACACCATATTTTGAGTTCTTATCTTTTCCTGGGCTAGCAATATGCAATACTATACTGTTTCACAATGCTGAGCAGCAGAATGAGTCTCAGCTCCTAGTCCGCCTGGTGATCATAAGGATAAACAACCAATACTCTAAAGTGTACTGTGTTGCCAGCAGTTTTTGGATATTGTATTTTGTGTTTTTCCATCTCGTCATGTCTACAAAATGCCCATCTGTGTACAGTATTTAACACTTTACAATAAAATAGACTTTGCTTTAGATGCTTTGCCCAACTGCAGGGCTAATATAAGTGTTTTGAGTACATCTAAGGTAGGCTAGGTTAAGCTATGATGTTTGGCAAGTTGGGTACATTAATGCATTTTTACTTGAGATATTTTCAACTTGTGATGGGTTCATGGGTATATAACCCCATTATAAATTGAAGAATATCTGTATATAATAAATCAAGGACACACACCCTTCTATACTGAATCTTTCCTACTATTATTCAATGTATGGTTAAATAATCTATTTTCACAATAATAATAATAAATAAGATTTTCTTAATTGCATATTCCTTCCAGTTACCAACTACTTTTCTCCTACTGTTTACTGGCTACTGCTCCTCATGGGTAAGAATTGTCCATACTTGGTGCCTTCAATTCCTTCCCTCCTCTTCTCTTTTGAACCCACTCCAAACAGGCTTTGGTCTAGAAAATGCTTTTATCAACAAGGACTCAAATGCAAATATTTTTTTAAATAAATTATAAAATGGTGCCCCTTTGGATGAATGAAATAAAAATAGCTGTGCTCTCTGAGCAACTGCAGGAAAGTGCAGGGAGCATCTTACCACCACTCACACATTCAGATGGACATCTTCCTACAAGGGATAACCTGCACATCCACTGTGGTCCTGCTTCTCACAATTGCCAATGGCCTCCAGGTGGTTAAAGCTTATGGTCAATTTTCAGACCCTATTTTACCTGATTAGAAACATATGCCAAAGTTTATGACTCCCTCCTCTTTGAAGCACCTTCTTTATAGTACACTCCGTTTGCTTTTCTTTTTTTCCTTGCTGGTTCCACTTTATCTCCTGGACCTCTTAAGACTAAAATGGCTTCAAAGCCTTGGCCTTGGGTACAGTATATTCTATTTTCTATCTGAAATTATTCCCTCATACAACCAATCTAATATCATGAATTCTAAATCAATCATATGCTGATAATGCCCAAATTGTAAGGACCTCTCCCATAAATTCCAACTCCTACATCCAACTGCCTCCCACCCATTTCTACTTGGGTGTCTAATAGGCATCTCAAAGTTAACAAGCCCGAGACTGTGTTCCTAACCCCCTTTCCACCCTCAGAATGGTCTTTCCACTGTTCTGATTATTCAGGCCAAAAACCTTGTAGTTCCCCAAAATTCCTTCTTCCTCTCATGCTCCACATCCATCTGTCAGCACATTCATCAACTATACCTTCAAATGTTGAAGGAATTCAACAGTCTTACCACCTCCGCTACTTGTACTTGATCCAAACCACCACCATCTCGCTATTATTTCAATTGCTTCCTAACCATTGAATCTGCTTCTGTTCTAGGTCCCTTTCCATCTATTAAGTCAGAGTGATCCTGTTAAAATTTAAGTCATATTATGTCACCTGCCTATTCAAAACCTTCCAATGGGTTCCTATCTAACTCAGAGAAAAAGCCAGTTGACCATAATCTCACACAAGCCTCCCCACTGTACCTGGCCTGTATGGCCTGTGACTTCACCCCCACACCCCTACCCCCCCACACACACACACAGTTTCTCTGCTTCTACCACATTTGCTGATTTGTTGTTTTTTGGGCATGCCAATGAGACCTTTTTCTCTGATTGCTTTTAAGAATTTCTATTTATCTTAATTTGCAGCAAATTGCTTATGATGTATTTAGCAGTTTTATTTGCATTTATCCTGCTGGTGTTGGTGCTTCTTGAATCTGTGGGTTGATGTCTTTCTTCTATTTCATAAAATTCTTAACCATTGTCTTTTCAAATATTGCATCTCTTACTAGATACTCTAGTTACATGTTATATGAAACCATTTGTCTATGTCCCTTATGTCCTTTATGCTTTGTATATTGTTCTTTTTAGTTTTTTTGTCCCTGTATTTCAGTTTGGGTATTTTACTAACCTGTTCTTGAGTTCTATAAGCATGTCTTTTGACATATGCAAATTGATGATAAAATTAATTTAAAATATTGAATATTTTAGTTATAGAATATTTATATTTTATAGATTCTAATTATTTAATAAAATCCTCTATCTTGCATATCCTTTTGTCAATTGTGTCTATTTCTTTAACTTATTTATAGTAGTTATTCTATAGTCTTTGTCAACAGAGTATTTGTGTATGCGTGTATCTACTTCAGTTGATGGTTTTTCTCTTATTTATTTGACAGAATTTTTTGCCTCTTCTCAAGTCTTTTCAAAAATTATGTACTGGACATTATATATAAAATAAGCAAACCCTAATATTGATATGATTTTCTCCAATAAAGAGTTTACTCTTTCCTGTGTTGGGTAGATGAGTTGAGAAACAAGCTGATCATAAATTCTATCATGAAGTGAGCTTTGTCAAAGCTGTTTTAATTTAGTTAAAATCATTCCACCTCTAGCTTCAGGTGTTTTCAGGAGGATATTTGTGGCATGTCCCTTCCACTAAGGGACTTTTCCTCCTTAGCATCATGAAACTGTGGGGGGTGTTATTCTATCCCTCTGGTCTAGTTCCCTAAGACCTTCACATCACACTAACCTATCACTCAGAAAATGTCCTGTGGAGAAAACACATCAAAAATTTGGGGTTCCTCTAGATTCCAGTCTCTCACACCAGCTCATATGGCCATCAGAAGCTCTCTTTCCCCTTGGTGACCCCTTTCCCTTCTGCAAGCACATCCTCAGTCCATACCTAGGCATGGCAAATACCCCCAAAGAAAGCTTTTCCATCTCTAGATTTTTAGTGCACTTGTTTATCTTTTCTTCTTAAGCTCTCCTGTGTCTTTAAAAATATAAATTTAATGAATACACTGTTTTTTCTCTTCCTAGTTCTTATAACAGGAATTATAGCTTGCCATTACTTATGACATAGTAGCCACAGAGGTCAGATTGTGTATTTAGGCTTTTAGTTGGTTAAACCTAAATGTAGGACTTTATATTTATCATTGTTAAATTTTAAGTCCACTGATCAGACTTTACTATTAATTATGTTATGATAAAAATTAGAAAGTATTGCCACTTCTATCTCACCTAATACTTTAATTAGCATATCATCTATATCTTCAATCAATAAATTAACTAGAACTTGGTTATCCCGGCTAGGACTAACTGCAAATATTTCCAGTGAAAGATTAGAAAACTTTACTTCAATTAAGTCCATCAATTAGTACTCCTTAAGCAAATATTCAACCAGATATTAAATAATTCTCCATTATTTTGTTCAAGTCATTTCTTCATCTACAAGAGATTGTAAATGGGAGTTAAAGGGTGCAAAATACTCTAGTGGATTTGTGGTAGGTTTATTTAATTACCCTAAAACATCTAAAGTAGTAACACTCAGTTGTTTTGAAGTTGATAGTTTATGAGTTAAAATTATAACTCTTAATAGTTATAATAGTGGCTTAGAAGTGATAACATACTATTTAAAAAATTTAAAACCATTGCTAGCTGAGTAAAAAATCTATCTTAAATTTGAAAGTATAAATCATTGAAGAAAATACAGGTTTCAGATCTAAGTCATAAAAGAAATTCTAGTAAAATAAATCAATACACAAAAGAAATATGCTCTGGAAGTAATATTTGTGAGAAAATGGTAAGAGCGAGTTTTTCATATGCACAAATATATCTCCTTCACTTCCAATAAGTCATACACCAATGTTTTTTTAACCTGAAGATGCTTTCCCACTAGTGAATATTAAAGTCATTTACCAAATCACAATTAGAATTTATAAAAAGAAAAAAATAGTTAAATAAATGTTAAAAATAATTTCTTATGTAAATGGTATTGTTTTGATAGACTTGTTTTTATTATATAAGTATATAGATATAGATACACACATATACACACACCCCTACACACAGAGAGGTGTGGTGGAGGAACAGAAAATATATTACTATGTGTTGCAGTCAAAAAATTTAAAAGCATATCTCAGCATTTACGAGTAAAGCACAGCAATTTGCTCACAGAAAGGCAGAACATGGTACCTGGCATTGGATCTACTGGCCAAAGCAGATCAGGTGCTGGTATCACCTGGATGGACAAGCTAGGCATTTCCTAGTATACTTTTTGACTATTGCATATACGTTCATCCATGACCACTGCACAGATTGGAGCACTGCTATATCCATCTAGTAATTGGACTCTGTAAGAATCTTGCCCATTTTCCACATCAACTCATTTAGTCATGGGCCCCACTGGTATACTATTTTAGCTTCCTTTTAGTCTCTTTTATCTAAATTTCATTTTTTATCTGACTCCCTTCACTCCAGCAACCTGGATTTTTATTGCTTGTTCATACTTGGCTTTATTTTTTTTAACTTATCTTGGATTTATTGATTAGGTCTTCATCAATTCCCCAGCTTAGAAACAAGTCTCTTAAGAATTCACTCTTCATTAATCTCTTCCCATTGACCTACAGTGACTGTGACAATTGCTGCTGCTTTGCAGAGATGCCCCCTCATAATGAGATATTAGGGATGATTTTCTAAGATTGTGACAAACTTCATTCATAACTTGTGCAAGGAGAATGGAGGTCTAATATGAAATAGCAGCAGCGCAAGTTTCCTGATATGTGGATATCACTTAAAAACCTGTGTCCCAGAAAGTGGAGGAGATTGGCAAAGGCAAATCAGGCAGGTAAAATTTGTGAATATGCGATTATGAGATGGGGTAGTGAGAGAGAAAGTAAAATAGGTTGGCTTCTGGGACCTAACCAGAGCAGAATCCTAGTATCGTGAGTTGAACCACACAGCCATATAATATCGTAGGTGGTAGGACTTGAGTTTAAGAGTTCTGACCTGGGGCCTTCTTATAAGCATGGGTCCCCCTAGAGGAAAGTTCTATTACTAAAAGAAAGTCTAAAAATTATAGAAAGCCCATGGAACAAAAACCCAGAAGGCATCAATTGGGTTAGAATTATAGATCAAACAGGAAGCATGGTTCCATACCAAAACTGAACAAATACTCTGTTAGAATTCCCTTACCACTTCCTGCCTTTGCCTAAAGCCCAGATTATGCCAAGATAGACATTTATGTAGTTAGTATTGAGCTGGTAAGGAGTGGTCGTGAATCAATGGATAGTATGTACCGGGGAAATAAGTCACGGACTAAAGGCACAGAGAGAGAACACTTTTCTAAAATAAATTGTCAAGAGGGTGAGTAGGTGGAAGAAAGTAGTTTGAATGTTGCCTCAAAGCTGGGAGGTGAAGGAGAAAAGAAAGTCTATAAGAGCAACTGTGCTCAATGGTTACTATAGCATGAAGAAGTGCTTACTGGCACAGATGCTCTATCCAGTACCACATGTTTTATTGTTTTGAGGAGACCACTTAGTTGGTGTGATCATGCAATGAATGCAAAAGGAGATTGGGAGCTAAACTAATAAGTTAAATATCAATATAGATGAAGGTGAAAGCATGTGCAAACTAGGGGTTGAAAAGAAAACAAAGAACAGAGGCTAGCATTTTATACAGCAATTTCCAGTCTTAAGACTGTGGATCCCCAGGAGGCCCTTGAACTATTACTAGAAATGTTCAAATCCATATGCTTTCCAGGCATTTTCAAATAATGAGACAATATGCTTGCATATATCACTACTGTTTTCAAATCTCTGTAGGTGCTATATGATTAATTAAATATGAATTAATTTAAAAAGTTTAATAATTTATTGAATTGATAGTTTATTTTCATTATGTATTTTATTAGTAATTATGAATACCAAAATATAACTACTATCAGATATTAGTGTGCAAAAAAATGGTTGATGTTAGAAAATACTCATCATAGTCACATTGGCCAAGAACTACTGCTTTAGAAAAAAAAAACAGAGTCAATATCACCCAAAAGAGAAAACAACTAGAATTGAGGGTGTTGAGGTGAAGGCAACGCAGTAAGGTGGAGAGAAGTAAGACTCTATCATCAGTTCAGATCCCAAACTGTGGGATCTTAGGCAAATTATTTATCTTTCTATGAATTTTTCATCAAACTTAAAATGGTTACAGCGTTATCCAAGTGTACAGTGTTGTAAGGATTAATGACAATGTATACCAAGATGGAAGGCCTGGACATGTGTCTTGCTTTGGCCCATAGAATATGGGCAGAACTGACAATATGCCAGTTTCAAGCCAAGGTCTTTGTCCTCCTATGAACCCCCATGAAAAGAACTGGTTGCTGCTAATCCAAGAAGAATGTGAAAGCATTCACAATGTGAATGTGAAGTCTTCTAAATCTAAAACCAACCTGAAACTCAGATCCAAGCCCAACCAATACAAAACATGAAAGAATACCATCCATGCCGGCAAACCTGCAGAGACATGCGAAGAAGAAGAAGAAATGTTTCTTGCTATAAGCCACTGAAATTTAGGGTGTTTGTTATGCATCATCACAGCAACAAAATATGATTGGTACTGTATAACTATAGGACAATTTAGTATCTAACAAGAAAACTCATTCTTTTTTATGTATTTTTAGTTATACTCAGATGCATGTTCTTTCATACGAAGTTTAATATCCTCTATAATACAATGGTTACAAAAAAGAAAAACCATAGAATTAAGTTGCTGTTTCTAATTAATATCACATCTTTCCATTATTCAGATATTGTTTTATGTGTTGTAATGTAATTTTATAGTTTTCTTTAAATGGGTCCTTTATCACATAGTTTGTCACTCTTGAAAATGGACCATTTTCCCATTTCTATTTTTAGCGTGTTATTGCCAGTAAAGATAAGGCTAATAATTTTTGCCTATTAACCTTACCTCCAGCTACTGAATCAAATTCCCATATTAAACATATTAGTTTTCTTAACTCATTGCTTTTTTAAGCTATTGTATCAGTAGGATAAAAAATAATTGTATCCTTCTTTTTCATAGTAGTTATTGAAATTTATTTCCACTTTGTTGTCTTAGTGTGGTCAATATAGTACAAAGTCTTAGTGGGCAACATTATGAAGGGCAGCATAATTGCAACTTAGATAAGGACTTAAAGTTACAACAGAAATATTATGGAGAAAGTACATTATTATATTAGAATTAAACAAAAGGATTTAGCAATGCTAGATTTAAACTGTATAGTTTATTACAAACTACAAAAGAACTTTAACAAAGAAAAATTCCTCAAGGTCTCTCACTAAGTGATGTATCGGGGAGTCATACTACCAACCAAAATCTCTATGTGGATCAAGCTATTTAGTTCCTCTGGTACCTAGATGTTGATCTTTGATAACACTTTTCAATAGAAGCAACCCTGTTCTTTGGGACAGGGGGAAAATCAAGATGGACCTAGAAAAGGTTGTTGCTAGAAAATAAGGATGCTTTTTTAAAATGCCTGAGGTAGTGCTGAAAACACAAAGAAATGTCTAAAGGGGTTTTCACTGGCCAATTAGAACAACATGATTATCAGAAGGAAAATAAAAATGTGAATTGACTGGAACAGGTTGCGTTTGGGGAAAAAATTCATCTATAATGATACTCAAAAAGAAAAATAGAAAGTTAAATATAATAAGGATTATATAGTTTCAATGAGAGAGAAGTATTGATTTGTATAGATATTCTGTTTATTTTACTAAGTGTATATTTGTTTATAGAGATTACATACATATTTTCTCTGCCAGTCTAAGCAGAGTAGATAGAGAAAACTGGAAATAGACTCAATAATATCAGAGAATTTTGCAAAAAAAAAAGAGCATGATCTATTTGAAAGAAACTTTACAACATAGCTTTTATTTATTTATTTATTTATTTATTTAGAAAGAATCTTGCCATGTTGTTCAGGTTGATTTTGAACTCTTGGCCTAAAGACATCCTCCTGTCTTGGTTTCCCAAACTGTTGGGATTACAGACGTGAGCCACCATGTCTGGCCTATATAGTTTAAGAATATTAAAAAATAAACAAATGAAAAACAGGGCTACATTCTTTGATATGAAGACTCAATATCATAAAAGTATGATTTTTTCCCAATTTAGTCTATAAATTTATCATGATCCTAATAAAAATAATGGTTGTTTTATTTTGTTGGATCAAGAAATCTAATTCTAAAGTTGATAAGGAAATTTCTTTTAAAAAATAAAAAAGAATGTTAAAAATACATTCCTGACATATATTAAAACTATTAACAAACAATAAGTTTCAAAGTTTGGAAAGTGTCACAAAAATATGCAAATTATAAAAAGTCTTCATAAATTATTTAAAAATAACTATTCATGAATGGTATTAGATAATAGGGTAATGGTTTGGAAAATTATAAAAATTATAAAATTATAAACTTTGATCCAAAATGTACCAATTACATTTAAATAAAATTTTAAAAATTAAAATTATAAAATATTAGAAGTCCTGTAAATACCCTGTAGCAAGTTAAGGAAATCTTTCTCTGCCTGGTTTTCTGAAGTGTTTATTTTTTAGTGAATGTTGAATAATTTTCAAGGGTTTTTGTTTTATTTTGCTTTTGTATTTTCGGCTTGAGATCAAGCAAGTTAATTTTTCCACTTCAATATATTAATGCAGTAAGTGATACTCCTAGATTTTCCTTTTTAAACCATTCTTTCATTTCTGAGATAAATAAAACTTGGTCATGATTTGCTAACATTTTAATACACTTTGTTGTTTTGCAAATATTTTCCTTGGAACTCCTATACCTATGATCGTAAGTGACATTAGTCTATGATTTTCATATTGCATTTGGTTTGGTAATCAAAGTTATACTGGACTAATAAAATAAGCAGCATAATATCTCCTCTTTTTCTATTCTATTTGAAACTATTCTTTCAAATAGTTTTAGAAACTCCCCTGAAGAAAAAAATAATCTGTCCACTGTTTGGCAAAAGGTATCTGTATAACTACTACCTGGATTTCGTTTTCTTTAATGGGAAAATTTTAACTTCTGATTTGATTTCTTTAGCAGGATTGGGGACTACTCTGGCTTTCTACTTTATCTTGAGTAAATTTTAGAAAATTATAGGTTTCCATGGAATTGTCAATTTCATCAAGTTTTTTACTCTTCCATAACTGTTACGTAACAAACCATCCCAAAACCTAGTGGATTAAAACAACACAATAATTTATTGTGCTCACTAATCTTCTATTTGGTCAGGGTTTAGTTGGATGGCTCGTTTCTGCTCCACATGGCATTAGCTGAGAAAATGACTGAAGCTGAACGGCTCACTTGCAACCGGCTCACTAATATGGCTGGTAAGAGCTGCTGGGACCTGAGCCTGGGCTGTTGGACTGAGGCCTCAGTTATTCTACATGTGGGCATCTCCACAGAATTGCTTTGGATTCAATAAAGCAAGGTGAATTGGTTCCAGCATAAGTGTTCCAGGAGACAGGAAGTGGAAGGTGCCAGTCTCCTAACATCTGAGTCTAGAAAGGAGCACACCATCATTTCTCCGGTGAAATCTAGTAACAGAACCCTATTAGAATTAAGGTAATAGACATAGATGTCTTGATAGGAATGTCAAGAAATCTTTAGTCTATCACATCAACTTACTTGTATGAAATTATTCATATAGTTTTGTTACCTTTTAAATAGCTATACAGTAACACTTCAGATCCATTGTACATATTTTTATATGTAGTCTATTTATAATGATTATTATTTTCTAATTTCCATTATGATTTTATTCTTGGACCCATTATTTAGGAAAATGTTTTAAATATCTAGTTATATTCCCTTTCAAATATTTTTATTATGAATTTCTAACCTAATTGTTTTGTGGTCAGAAAGCTGATGTATGATACTATCTCTTTGATATTTTTGGGACTTGCTTCCAGGTCTAATGTAAGTTCAGTTTTCACAAACGATTCAGATGTGCTTGAAAAAAATGTATATTATCAAATCATTAGTTGTAGTGACATGTATATATGTGAAAATTATAAAATATGGACTTGAAGGAAGACAAATTACTCAAGGAGACCCTTTTGCTCAATCGATTAGAAAAAAAAAATGCTCCTTTTGGTAGTCTCTGGGTATTTCAAGCAAGAAGAAATATAATATAGGAAATTAGGTATCTCCAAAACAATTAGAAGGCCTGACAGATTAAAGATCAAAAAAAAAAAAACATTGCTAGTTTTTAGAAAATTAGAATACTGTAAAAATGAGTGAAAACTATCATGATAATTTCAACTTCATACATCCGTTAGGTGGGTAATTCACCAAAGACCTAGATGTGTCTTTTGTCTGCCAAATCCCACCCACCGTCTGCAGAGCAGTAAACTCTTCCGCTAATCCTCTCTTCAAAATGTCATAAGACTTCTCATGGTAGAATCTAAACCAGAAATCTTAAGGCAAGGAATCTTAGGAAATATGCTTACCACATTTCTTGTCCCTGAAAACTAAGAGAAAGCATAAAAAGAATGAGGATGGATACCGGTTACAAAACAAGAAAGGAAACCCACTAAACCCCACAATGTGCAGCACAGTAGACCAATTTAAAGAGAGGAATCCTTTTCACAGTTAGTGCAGATGACTTAGAGACCTGGGTTTTAGTTCCCATGTGGGCCTTGTCATCAAGTTTGCATAAGATACAATTCCACTGCTCAACCTTATTAATTTTATAGTTCAAATAATCTCCATTTTTACTGATTTGGGGCTGCTCTATCAATTAATGAGACAATTTTAATCTTTCAATGTGATGTGGATTTATTCTTTTCTTATAATTTTATCAAATTTATATATTTTAAAGCTACCAGGTACATACAATTTTAAGCTTGCTTTGTCTTCCTGGTGATGAATATTTCATCAACTTGTAGTGATCCTATTTATTTCCAATAGTACTTTTTATTTCCCCTCAAGTCTATTTTTTCTGAGATTAAAATAGACACACCAGCTTTCTTTGAATAGTATTTGTTTGCAATCTCTTCTTCTATCTTGTGACTTTCAATCTTTCTTTGTTCTTATGGTTTAGGTTGATGTCTTACAAATAGTATATAGACAGATTGTGTGGGATTTTTATTCAGTCTGAAAATTCTTATTTTTTACCTGAAAAATTTGTGCATTTACCATGATAACCTATTTACTTGGATTAATTCCTACCATAGTATTTATCTTACTTTTCTCTACATTTTTTTCTCATTTCTTGTATTCCTTTGGAAAGACTGAGTTTCTTTCTTATTGTTGTCTTCTCTTTAAAATATTTCTACACTAGTTTGGAAGGTGAATATTCTGCTTCTATTAAATATTTGGGTGTTTACCTTACCATTTTAACATGCCAAGTTAACCATTTAAAATTTTAAATAATATATTACCCCTTCCCAAATAATACAATTAGATTGCACAGTTATAACTGTTTAAGTCCAATGATTGCCTTCATAAATTACCTTCTATTTTTCCTAGTATTTTAATTCTATCTTTTCTAATCCCCAAAATTAGATATTACTATTGATGTTGTTGTTTATATTTCACATTGGTTTGGATCTGCCCATTGGTTTTCTGTCTCCAATAAATAGCACATCTCCTTCTTATGCAGATTCTAAACTAATTAAAAGAAAATCAAGAAAGAGTCAAACATGGGAAACAAAATAGGACTAATATTCTTGGATGTGGCTTAAATCTATGGGCAAGTGGGCTTTATGATACTAAACCAAAGAATGAGACAAATTTACCCAGAGGAGCCATGAATAAGGCAGGCTTCTCTACGTGGGACCTATGTTCCTGCAAAACATGGATGAAGGAACAGAGTGGAATATGTGCTTCCTGCAAGCAATTAGGCATCTATCTGATCACGAACACTATAAAACAATAATGAGGAAACCAATCACTCTAGTACTAATACTTTGATTATAAGTTAAGTGCCTTATAATAGTAAGTTTTATAATCAGTTTCAAAATACTCCATATTCTGTTTTTAAGGATTTGAAGCATTTAATAAAGTCAAAAATTTGACTCTATTTTCTAATCTTTAAAATATTTAAGAAAAGTTGATGCGTACTCTTTTGTAATTTTTAATTTCTAAATTTTGAAATATTAGTTATACAAGTACTATTTAAAGTTTTAGATGAATTCTATTATATAAATGCATAATAAATTTAGCATTGAATGAAGTAATAGTAGTAAACAATTTTCACATATAAAACCCCTGGAACATTTAAAGATCCTGGCAACAATTATAATTCTCAAATATGCCAAATAGCATTGGGCAGCATTTACAAGAATGGCCATGTGTCTTATGTATGTTTTTAATGGAAGGCATTAGACTTTTACATTAGAAGGATTTTTCTGTTTGTTTATTAAATTATTATATTTGGGTTAATTTATAAGAAGTTTCCTTTCAAGGTAATTTTATTGAAAGTTTATTTTAGGTCTTTCTGCAGAATCTTACCAAATGCCTTTTTATCTGTTTCAATTACCCTATGATTTTTCTTCTTTAATGTGTTGATATAATGAATTTTCTTGGCAGATTTCCTGATATTGAGCTATCTTTGCATTACTCAAATTATCCCTACTTGTTCATACTATATTTTGTATTTATATGTTGATGAATTTTACTTGATCATACTGTATTACATAGAGAATTTTTCCTTCTATATTCATAGATGAAATCTGCCTATAGAGTTTTGTGCTCCCTTTACCACAGTTTGAGTTAAGGTTCTTGTCAATTCATAAAATAAATTTGGACAGTTTCTGATTTAGTTAACGTCAGAACTATCTAATCTTTAAAGGATTGGTAGACCTTAGCTGCAAAATCATCTTAGTGTTTATTACAATGTTTAATTTTATTTTTAAATTTTAGAACATTAATTACCTTTCCAATCTCTTCTATGATACTTATTCTTTACATTTTCTACTTCTTGGATCAATTTGAGTATATTTTATTTGGGTTTTCAAATTCTGTACTATTGAGTTGAATACAGTATTCTTATAATTTGTGTCATCTCTTTCACTGCTGCAATCATTTTCCTATTCGGTTTTCCTATATTTTTATATGCATGCTTCATACTTTTTGATAATTCACAAGGGTTTTTTCTCAGTTTCTTTATTTTCAATCTTTGTTCTTATGTTATAAAGGTATTTAACACTATACATCTTCCTCTGATTAAGCTTTTCGCTATATAAGTTTGCCATAACATGTTTTCATTTCATTGCTGTGTAAATGGGTCAGAATTTTGGTTTTGATATCCTCTTAAAGGCTGTATAAAAGGCTTAGTTTTTAAATAATTATTTAGCCATATTTTTGTTTAATTTTACTAGACGATTATAGAAAATATAGCCTGCCATGCCTCTTCTCTTTTACAATGTGTTAAGGTTTTCTTTGTACCAAATAATTGGTGAATTTTTGTATGTGTTCTAAGAGCATATAGCACAATTATATTCCCTTTTTTAAAGGATGTTAAGCTGTACGAATATTTGTAAAATAGTCTTGATGATTATTGTAAGGCTGGCCAAAAGACCCCCATAGGCACAGCAACAACAGCCCTGGGCCCCTTCCCTGTTGGCTTGCAGCCGGGGCCAGGCCACATCCTGTTATGACTGGCAAGAACAGCTACACTGGCTGAACACCCTGAACTCAGTTTCCTGCCCTACTGAGCTGCTGCAGGCAAAGTACTGAGGCTTCAAATGACCACATCCTACCTGAATGTTCCAAGACCCCCTTTTTCACCCCACATATAAAAACCCTGCATCAGTCCCGGGCGGTTCGACTTCTCAGGCCCTGACCTTAGGACCTGTGAACCTCGCCCAGGAGCACTTTAATAAAGCCACTTGTTTGGCCATAACTTGCATCCGCTGGTCTCTCCGCCACCGAAAACCTTACAATTATATTATTTAATTCTGTTTTTACTTTTTTCTAATAAATTTCCACTATTTATTAGACTATTTAAAGACTTCAATTAAAGTATCCTACTAAAAGGGTATATTAATCAAGTTTTTGTATTTCTAATACTTTTCACTTCATGTATTTAGATGTACTGCTGTTTGGCCCTGAAAGATTTATGACTGTCATATCTTCCTTATAAATTATAGCTCTAGGGATCACATAATCTCTTTATCCTGTTTAGTCTTTTTATTCTTAGATTTTACCCTGTTTAATATTCATACTGAATCCCTGTTTTCTTTTTATTTGCATTTCTTAGTATCTGTTAGCTCATTCCATTATTTTTCAACCTGTCTGTATAGTTCTTATAAGCCATATATAACTGGATTTTGACTTGCAACACAATATTAAAGTGTCTGCCTTTTATTAGCTGAAATCAGCTGCCTCACAACATTTAGTATACCTACTAATATGCTTCATTTTATTCCTTCACTTGGTATTAGTTTCCTTTTATAAATAAGTTTTTAGAATTATAACTATTCTTCTGTCCCTTTGACAATATGTAAACTCTGTATTTTTTCTTTTCCCTGGTGTTTACCTTATTTCCAAATTCTCACATTCAAATGTTTTTCTATTATTAATAACATACCAACTATTCAACTATTTTTTTCACAAAGATGCTCAATTCCCGCGCCCCGCCCCCTCAGTTTCCTACCTTAATGCCAATGGGATGAGACTTTTAGAACACTATGTTGAGGTGTTCTTATCACTTAGTTCATCTCATATGCTAGGTTACGCTATGATAGTTTCCTACTTTTACTTCAACTCTAGTCCCTGGCAGCATGTCTTTGTATTTTAAGAATCCTTTTTTCTGGTTTAAATATAATCCATCACTTATTATTCATTTACAGAGAGAGAGAGAGAGGGAGAGGGGGAGAGGGGAAGGGGGAGGAGATGAGTTGGTTCTATGTGTCTTTTTTTTCTACTTCATCTTTTCTACTCTAGAAGTCTGATTTGTCATGTTATTTAGTTAAAGTATGTTCTTGAGTATTTTCATCAGATTATATGTATGTGTAGGTGATATATTCTCTTTTCACAAATATTTGTCCTTTACCTTAGTAGCTGAATATCCTGGCTGGGTATAGGATTCTTAAGTTATAATCCATTGATCTATTTTCTTAATATGATTTTACCATTTGGCTGACATCCAGTGTTGAAGATTTAAAAAGTCCAAGCCAGCTGAATACTTTCTTTTGCTTTTCAAGTAAACCATAGTTTCCATCTTAAACCTTGTAAAACTTTTTCTTTATTCTTGAGTTAGGAATTTTACCAACGTATGTCTGTGTATCTATTTTCTTATCCATTTTGTCTGCAACTTGGTGAGCTATTTCATTTCTATATATTTTATTTGTTATTTGGCTCAGAGAAATTTTCCTCTAAAATTATTTAATTATTTCCTCTTCTCCATCTGTTCCATTTTTTTTTTCTTCTGGGACTCCCATTATTGCTATATTGGGTTGTCTGTATCTTTTTTCTAAGAATCTGATCTTCCCCACAAGATATATATTTCTTTGATCTTTTCTTCTATGTTTTAGATTATTGCTTGATTTTCCGGGCCTCTAATTCAAGTTTCAACAGTGACTTCTTCAAGTACAGTTCTCAAATAATAATTTCCAATCTTTTTAAAAAATTACAGGAAGAACAAGATATCTTGCCAGAGAGTTAGTACAGGGCAGGTAACACTGAGATTTAAAATATACATCAAACAGTTAACACTGGGCAAAGTTTTCAGTTAGTTATAAGGGTGTAATATCAGTGTCCCATCCCCTGAAGGACTGGAGCACTAAGCAAATTACTAACACATAACATATGCAAGAGGTATATGATTAAAAAAAACAGTAATCAAAGCTAGAGTAAAAGTAAGGAGAGCCTACTGAAAATATGGCAAAAGTCCTGTCATTAATGTAGAGGTCAAAGTTTGAAATTAGGCAATTAGAAAGTTTCACTTGTTGCTCTAAAGGATAGGCTAATACTACTTGGCGAATGAGATGATGAAGAACACCTGAAGATCCAGGTGTAGCAAGAGTCTGAGAATTAAACTAGCTTTGTCTTCTTCTAGAATAATATTATACTCTAAAAACCACAAAGCAGTGTATTTGGGGTTTGGAGAGCAGATGAGCCCTTATCTATAAGAGGTCAGGCATGTTTGTTATTTCCAAGTGAGGAGATGGGATGTCATTCTACTGGTAGTAGGGATAACTCCTGCCCAACAGTTGTGGAGTTTTCCCTTCTCATTCTAGTGGCAGGAAGTACAGAGACTAAAGCAATCAAAGTGTACCATCTCTATGGATATTTGGAATAAGTTGAGGGGTCAATTGGACAAAGAAAGCAAAATAACCATAGGGAAAATAGAGTTCACAGAATTTTTTTTTTTTTTTTTTTTTTTGTGGCAGGGTCTAACTCTGTTGCCCAGGCTAGAGTGAATTGGTGTGATCATAACTTACTGCAACCTCAAACTCCTGGGCTCAAGCCATCCCCCCACCTCAGCCTCCTGAGTAGCTGGAATTACCAGTACATACCACAACGCCTGGCTATATTTTAAATTTTTTTGTAGAGATGGGGTGCCATTATGTTGCCCAGGCTGATCTCAAACTCCTGGCCTCAAGCTGTCCTCCTGCCTTGGCCACGCAAAGCTTTGGTGAGCCACCGCACCAGGCCTAGTTCACAGAACTTTTAATGCTACAGCTTCTATTCAATGTGATGAGAGGAAATAAGCCACCCCATGGTAGGATCAGAGGACAAACCTGGCCCAAGCCAGAGAGTATTGGCCTGTACGGAAAAGAGCTGGTAGGAGACACATTTGTTAAGTGTCATCAGAATTAACATAAAGGTCAAGGAGAATGAGGGTAGAGAGAAAAACCTGAGAAACCATTTTAAAAAATAATCAATACCCTGGACACTTAGAGGAATTCTAAAGTCATGAATACCAAGCAGGCAAGCATGTTTTTGCTGAGAGAACCGGTGAGAGAAAACAGTAGGCTGACGCCCTGACGGAGCAAGGATGGATTTTTTTTCATCCATCTGACAAGCATATGCTTCATGTGCTGTGATCTGTGGCTGTCTCTAGGGCTTTGATCAGTTATGAATGTTATTTCATCATATGCATGACCCGTGGGAAAAAAATCCTATATAAATGAATGGGATTGCTGCAACATGCACTTCACAGCTGCATCCAGTTTGTAAATAATTGAACAAGATTTTCTTGCCAGGGCCTACCTCCCAGGTGAATTCAATATAGGACATGTAAAATAAAAAGTTAGCTCAATGCAGTTCCATCTGGGCTTGTTATCATGTGAAGGCCATCTTGTAAAGACGAATACTCAAGAATGACATCTGAAACAATGGTTCCTCAGGTTGATGAGCTCAGTAATGAATCACTCCGTTATTTCCTTCCAGGACTGATTAAAATAGCACTTGAGTTCCTGTATATACTGAAGTACTTGTAAATGAAGCAAACAGATGTCTGGTGAAAACAAGGCAGGGCACACTCACACAGGGGTCAACGTATTTATGGCGAAATCAAATCCCCTCGATAAACTCATGAATGAAAGTATTTCATTCACATTGAAGAATTCTGATTTTGGAAGGGAGGCTTCTCTTGAAGTGAGTTGATTGCAACTTCTATCTACTATTAACTGGGTCAATCTTAGGACTCTATTATTTATATTAGTTGCTTTCTCTTGAATAGAGTCTGCCAGGGTATATGTCTTACTAATTACTCAAGAATTACTTATTAAGCACCTACTGTGTTAAAATTTTTGACTCAGTGGGTGAAATAAAGTTGAATCAGAACTAACCCTCACCAGGAAGAGTACACAGTTAAGATGATAATTAATATTCATTACTCAGCAGAATATGCTATATTGTGATATATTTCATAAGAAAAGTATAAAATATTATAAAAAGTTTATTCTTGTCTTTTTGTTTTTAAGCTAAAGAGAGATTAGAATAGGCTATCTTAAGGATGGTATATTTGAACCAGATTTTTTTTTTTAAAAAAAGGTAAGATCTGCTTATGCAAGCATAGATAGTATAAGGGAGAAAACCCAGGGATCAAAGGAATGCAGAGATGAATATTTAGTAGAACTATAAAATTTGAAGAGAACATAAGGGAACATTTGTTTTGAATGATGTGTAAAATATCTTGACCCAAAATAATCTCTTAACTTATGAAATGTTTTAATATTATTTGTGATATATTGCCTTATTATAATATACACATATGTATTTGTGAGCCCTTAGAGATGGGAATTATATATATCTTTATATTGCCATAGAAAATGCTTAGTATGTGGTCAGACAGCAAAAAAATGTTTTTCCAGATCAGAATACACACGTGGAAGAGAATGGTCTTAGAAAAGATGGGTATGAGACACCTCCTCTCATTACTTTTTGTTCTTTTTCACATTTTAATAACAAGATTTGGTTTCTGCCTCTCTTCATTCTCCTTAGTTTCTTTTATCCACTTTATTGCAGTTCTTAAAAATGCACATCTCATTACTTTCTTCAATTTTCATGTGACATGACATCATTTCCTTCATGTCCTTCATTAGATTATTTAACGTGCTCATCTCATTACACCTTTCCTATCTTGCATCTCATTATGAACCCTTAAACATGCACATCTCATTACACAGTCCTTACATATCTCATTACATGAGTCTGTTTTTGTATCTCATTGTCATTTCATTTCTGCATCTTATTACATTAAAACCTAGTTCCCATTATATCTTACATATTTTGAAAATGTATATACTCTCCCTTCCTTCCTTTACGCATCTAATTATCCTGCTTCTCCTTTATGTGACCAGCTCATTACACTTTTCCTTTCACCCATCTCATTTCAGCCCTGAAGGATGCCCATCTTACAGGACGCTTCCCGAGACATGGCTCATTAAACCATCTCACGGAGCTACCTCATTATAGCTTTTTAACATATACATCTTATTGCATAGAACTCTTCATGAATTTCATTATAGTCTTGGAAGGTACATATCTTACTATCCTCTTCTGTCTCATGCATCTTGTCACAGCATCACAACTGCACATCTCATTAAAATATTATTTAACGTCCCTTTATTATTGACTCCTCATACTCTTCTATTCACTAATATTTCAGCACTTCATTACATTTTCACATTTTATGTATAACAAGAATGACCATGTATCTTTCGACAAAGGGTTTTCTTAAATTGTGCTTCATACCATCCGTATTTTATTACACCAATGCTTCCCAAACTGGTGCCCTGGGGATGTTAACAGATATGCAGTAAAAATAAGTTCAAATAAGTTTGGGTTAGTAAAAACTTTATAAGTTTACATGGGCTACTAAAAATTAATCGAATAAAAAACTTGCATTCTTACTTCAGGAATTCTTAGAGCTTTTTATACTCTATTGAGAATTATGAATATTCATGAAAGAGGTCTGGCCTGTAGTGTTTCTCAGTTGGATTGGCCACACAGTTTATTACAGCCTATATATCCACTGCTCCCAGAACTTGTGTCCCATAGAGCACAATTTATCATGCATATTTTATATACATACATACGTATATTCACATCTATATATGGTTCTATATTTACCACTACTTACAGCTCTGCATTGCTCTTTAGAACTAATGACACTTGTGTAAGTAATTCATTGATTAATACCTCATCAGAGTGGTTTCCAGACTTTCATAGGTACCAGAGTCACCTGAAGAACATGGTAAAAATGCAAAGACATTGGCCCCACCCTATTTCAGCAAGCCTGGGCTTTATTAGCTTTCCAGGTGATTCTGATACCAATCAAAGTTTGGGAACCACCGCCTTATTGAGTGCTTACTGTATCATGCTCTATGTGAAGATACATAAAGATGAATAAATATATAAGAAGATATGGGCCCTGGTCATGAAATCATAACAATTCAATGATAAGAGCTACTTTCTTTCTCCTTAGTCACTAGACAAAGACATGCAGGTACTTTCTCACAAAGAGTTTGGCTGCTGATCTACTTAATTGCTAACAACATATGGAAGCTGTTTGCATAATGGTTGGAACACCAACTTTGGCATCAAACAGACCTGGATTTGAATCCCTTTTCCACCAATATCTGATGATCTTAGGGAAGGATACAATACCTCTCTTAGCATCAATTTCTTCAACAGTAAAATGGGATAATACTTCCTCATATCATTATAGTTAGAAATAAATGAGCTTAGAGTACAGAAAATTCTTATCACTATCTCTTGCAGAGTGGCTCCTCAATAAATAATAGTCATTATCAATAACTTTATTTTGACCCTCCTGTGTCACATTAAAGCCAATGCCTTTGGAAACTACTACTGTGTATCAACTGATCCTCAGATCACAGAAGTAAAGGATTAAATGAAGATACATAATCTCCCTACATGATCAAAGAAAATTTATCTAAACACCACAAGTTTGCCCATGTTGTAGGAACCTTGACAGATCTGAGCATATATGGTAGATTACAATCTTGTTGTACAATAGAAACTCAGAAGTTACACAATCATACATGCATCAAAAATGGTGTGGTAATAACCTAGAAGATAGAAAACCTTAGCGCATGTCTCCAAACTTGAGTGATCTTATATAGTTTTTTCAATCCTAAATCTTAATTACATATCACCTGTGCAAATGACACTACTAATCTTTACGGTGACTTTCTCAGCAAACAATTGTAGTCATTGCATGAGATCATCCATGTATAAATGTATTATACAAAATAGCTAATACAACCCTAAAAAGAAAATTCATCATTATTTCATAGCACTTACTGGAAAAGTTAGCTCCCATGAGAATCTCAGTTAATTACAAGTATATTTACAATGTGGTCTCTAGTTAGCATATCTGCTCTTTTAACTATTCAAACTGTGGGACTCAGACAGAGACTCTGATTCCCAAGATGTTAGATGATGCCAAGGCAAGGGTAATTGTAAAAGCCACCATATCTCTATTCTCTTTATTTACAGCTGATAAAGAATCCTGGAGGCGTGGTTCTCAAACTTGTCTGCAATTTGCAATCAACCGGGGAGCTTTAAAAACTACTGGTGCCTGGATCCCACCAACAAACATTCTAAATTAATTGATATGTGATGAGGTCTAGGAATCTGAATTTTTACAAGCCCCTCAGCTAATTCTCATATGCAATAAAGCTGAAGGATCACTGTTCTTTCAATTCACAAGACCTTATGGCTCTACTCTTTGTTCTTCATTTGAAGTAGGGAGTCCCCTTAAAATCCATTTCTAAATGATCATCTTCCTAAAGATTCCCAGTGGTCTCCTTTGGAACCTATATTTCTTCCTAATTACTCTAGAGCTCTTGTCAAAATACTGACATTAGTCCCTGTTCGTTCTCAGAAGTATTTGCGCCTACTGTTAGGTGATTTCTTGATTGGGAGTGAGGAACAACTTTCTTTCACTGGCCTCTCAGTTTCCTACCCAGTACCTCGTGAGCTGCTGGCACACAGAGCTCACAAATACCTGGTGATTGACTAAACCCTGGTTATGAATATTGCCAAGATTAGATTTTAATTACATATACTAATTTGCATTATCTGTGAGAAGAAAATTAAAACCATGACTTACTTTTTTTACAAGTCAATTACAAACTTAAACTGAGAAAGCATTTCCTGCTAGGAGATCTACATTCTTTTGGTGGGCATCTTCATACTCTGAGCTCCAAGGGTGACTTTAGATTAATTCTAAATGTAAAGATGTGTTTTCTCTTAAAGTTATGATTATTTCCAATTCAAAAAAATGTCGGCAGGATCTAGAGTCTATCTGGGTGTAGAGAACTACTTCCAAGCTTATCTCTGCTCTATATTATATTTTCCATATGATAGAAATTGCATTAATATACTGTCCTTACATAGTATATAGTGTTTCTCAAAAATTTTCAAGTGTGGCTCCCCAATGCTACAAACTTACCAAAATTGCATAAAAATAACATGTAAGTAAATATTCTGAATAAAATATGAGTAAATGAAATCCTCATTCAAAATACTCAATAGTCTAATCCCAATTGAAAAGAAAAAAAAAAATAAGATTGGGTAAGAAATAAAGAGAAAACAAAAACAAAAAAATGTGATAAGAAATTTAAAAAATATGCTAATCAAATCCATGATGAAAATAAGACAAACAAAATGCCTTATATGTGCACATATAGTAGTAACATCCATTAGGTGTCAGGAAGGTGGGAGAGGGAAGGAAGAAAGGGGTATATTCACACCTAATGGGTGTGGTGTGCACCATCTGGGGGATGGACACGCTTGAAGCTCTGACTCAGGCAGGGCAAACGCAATTTATGTAACCTAAACATTTGTATACACTCACAATATGCTGAAATAAAAAAAATTTAAGTTAATAAAGTATAGTATACTAATATTTTAAAGAAGGAAATGAAGGAAAACATTTTTGAATTCTTTAAAGCTAAAACACTCATTTTGGGGAAATGCTAACAACATATCCATTAAAATCAAGAGCAAGATAAATATGTTTAATAGTTCATATTTAACATGGTTTTAAAAGTTCTAGCCAATATAATGACATAAAGCAAAAATAATAAATGTATATATTGGAAAGTAGGTTTTAAAAATAATGATCTTTCACAAGATAATTTTCTACATTGAAAACCTGAAATAAAACTTTGTATTTCATGATTGGACTACTACAATATAAATTTACAAAAATGAATATGTTCACTGGCTATCAGCACTATCCAGTCCAAATAAGTAGACAAAAATCAATTTTCTATAAAATATACAGCGTTGGAAATAATTTTAATACATGTGAAGTACTATTGTATCTGCTAGTTACAGAGCTGCTAAGAGATTGGGTTTCTATTTTATTTACTCCTGTTATACCATATTAATTTGTTCTTCTTATGGGATTGCCAAAAACTAAAGAAATAACCTAAGAACTTGGCATGTAAACAAAAGGAGTTTGATTAATTTGATCCAAACATAAAAGTCCAACTTAAAAGGCGTATTATTTAAGCAAAGATGTGTCCCAGTTTGTGGTGACTTCATTGGCTGACAATGTCTCCCTTTGAACCATCCCAAGGTGTTTTCTTTTAACCACTGCTACATAATGATATGATTCAGTATCCATAACCCAAAGTGCAGCCAAATAAAAGAACTTGTATTCTGATGGTACAGTGACATTTGAACCTATAAGCCCCAATTCTAGTGAATCCATGAATATGTTAGAGTCCCATGTAATAAATGGGGCTATGAATTAATGCTTCTGTTCTTAGTTTTTCTCAGGCTTATCATAGGACAGCACTTCCTCAACCCATTTGAAGTTAGGTGAGGGTATATGACTCTCTTTGGCCAATGAAATATGAACAGAAGTCAGTCACCTGGGTGAAAGATGTAAGAACCAGTGCACTGTGTATCACCTCACCACAAAAATATCAGAAGCACCCATTGGCTTGGGTCTCTGAGTAACTAAATGGCCAAAGTCTCCCAGCCAACCCTCAATGAGAAAGAAAGAAATATTTATTAGGCCAGGTGTGGTGGTGACTCACACCTGTGGTCCCAGCACTCTGCGAGGCCCAGGCAGGAGGATTGCTTGAGCTCAGGAGTTTGAGACCAGCCTGAGCAAGAGCGAGACCCAATCTCTACAAAAAATAGGAAAATTAGCTAGGTGCAGTGGTACGTGCTTGTAGTCCTAGCTACTTGGGAGGCTGAGGCAGGAGAATCACTGGAGCCCAGGGGTTTGAGGTTGCAGTCAGCTATGATGATGCCACTGCACTCTAGCCAGGGCAACAGAGTGAGACTCTGTTTCAAAATATATATATATATTATGTTAATAATGAAATAGGTTCATATTTATGATATACCACTGAGATTTGGGGATTTTTTGTTGTTGTTGTTACTACAGCTTTTGTAGCCCAGATAGACTGGAGAAAGCCCATTCCAGGCTTTTTACAGAACTAGAAGTAGTCATTGGCCACTAATTAATTCAGTCCAAACATATCATAAGATTTCTACCCAATTGTTATCATGCAAGAAGTTGGTAAAGCGAACTGTTAGTTTGAGTTTAAGTAGCAAAGAAAAATCTAACTCTGGCCATTGTGTTGCCACATTGTCACCGAAGTCAAATGGGATGTGAAATACTAAGATTAAGACATTATTCAATGAGCTGAAGATTGTAGAATAATAACAGACTTTTCCTCGTATTCTTTTGCTGAAATATTCCTCCCATATTTCCTTGGACTGAGAGCCAGCCCACTCTTGAAAAGTTGGAGGCACTGTGCCCTGCCTAAAGAAACCATAAAATGCTAGTCTGACAAGGAGGGGAAATGGGAAGAAGTTTGGAGAGGTAGGAGAAAAGAAAAAAGTAGATACAAAGGGATAAGGGAAGTGTGTGCATGCTATAGCCTCTTGGATTTTTCCTAGAAGAAAAAACATTTTTATTTTAAAAAGGAAGAAAAAGTAAAGAGGGACAAAATAGACAAAAGATGTAATAAATGAAAGGGAGTAGAAGAAACAAGTGTAAAAAGATCATTGGGAGGCGGAAAAGGCTTCATAAGGACAAAAATTAAAGAGATTGTTGAATGCCTGCATGATTTTATAAGTACTTCAAATATTTTTTCTAATTAGATGAACACTACTGATATAATACTATTCATAAATAACCATAATTTGTACTTCAGCAGCACAAATTATGTTTTCTGCTGAGTAGTTTATAATAAATAAATATTCACCAAAAGTGCATGCTTCCTGATATTGGGTCATTTAGAAACTTCCATTCCATTAAAAGTAAGTTTTAGTTCCCTGACAAAGGCCACTAGCCAAAATGTCAACTGCCTGTCCTAATGGATGACACCTGTAAGTAAAATAAACATATTTTTAATGAAATAGATGGTCAAAGTGACCTTATCTCAAGATTGCAAGCACTTTGGTGAATATTTATTGCTGAATTAAAGAGATCCTAATATGAAAGGACAGTAGTTTTTCTTCATTACCTTTCCTCGCTATATAAAGGAAGAAATTTTTTTAAATGCCCAAATTACCTTCAGAACTTACCCATCATTGACTAAAAACATAATATACATAACACTATGAATAATTTGAAATAAACCTGGCAGGTCAAATTATAAATATTAATGTAATGATGCCAGAATTAACTACATCTCTTCAACCAAAAATTCTTACTCCGTTTTATCAATGATACCTTATGTGTATCTATATTTAGTTGGTTTGAAATATATCTTCTACAACATTTAGTTGGTTTAAAATATATTTTCAAACAATATAAATCAAAATCCAAAGCTATTGCTGATGTGAAACTGAAATGTCAAGCTGTCTTTTTCAAGTTAAAAATAAATTTAGTGATATGGTGTATTTTTAATTTTTAACTGGGGAAAAAGAAACTCTACTTACATTTAGTGAATCTGGGTGAAAGATTTCAACTGCTGACAAATGAAGAAATGACCTAAAATATGGTAGTTCATTCAAATTAGTAGACATCATTCCAAATCTCCCAAGGAAAAACAACGCCAGAAGTTTTCTAAGATTTTTTTTTTGATGTGTTGAGGTAGATTTACAAAATGTAGTATTTTCAGATTATAAAGGATCCTGTAAAATCATGTAGTTGCTATCTTTTATTTTAAAGATTAATAAAGTCCTAGTTGAAAAAATACAAAAGGATTAGCAAGAGTCATAACCCAAGATAGTTGTAGAGCTAGGACCAGAATCTTATTTGTTGAGAAAAATATAAAGTACTCCCTTCAAAGTTTTATGCTACTCTACCTGAATACCAACCATTGTCCTCAAAATTCCTGCTTCACGTGCCATGTTACAGAGACTTCCTGTCTGACCTATATACAAACTACTTATTACTACATTAAAAGATCACACTAAAAATGTCCTGAAATAATGATAATTGTTCTTTCAGGAATTTAAGAGCAGCTCAACTAGGGTATCCTGGCTCAGGGTATCTTATAAGGTTCAGATGTTGCACTGAGCTGCACAACAGAAGCCTTGAGCTGAATTATCTGTTCACAAAATCTACTTTGCTCACAGGACTGCAGGTTGTGGCTTGGCTACTGCCCAGAACCTTAGTTCCTCTTCACATTGGCCTGTCCACAGGGTAGCTAGCTTCACCTGGAGTAAGAAATCCAAGAGAACACACCTAAAGCTTCAATGCATTTTATAACCCAGCCTCAGAAGACATACTGTTATTTCCACCATATTCTATCGGTCACACAAGACTAGACCTAACTAAAGGTAGTCCTAGTCGCTCCTAAGTGAGAAGAGACTTATATAAGGGCATGAAGATCAAGAGGCAGGAATTATCGGGAGCAAACTTGACTACCACAGTCAGCTCCATAGTCTCCTATTGTAGCTATCTCCGTGAACAAATTTAAAGGACCCCTATATATTATTTGTGTTTGGATGGGTAAATGCTATTTGAAGACACCACATGTTGGGGATGTCCTTCTGAATTTGGGAATTCTGAGAGAATCCCCATTTGTTTTGGGTTGGATAAGCCCCCAACCATTTGTGAGAGTAGGAACTAACCTGTTTTGATTTGGCACTCCCAGGGCTTATTAGTTAAACTACAGTTCATTTGTTTGGAACCTCTTGAATGTCTCTTGAGTATTTGTTTACCTGTATTGGTGTGTGGTATGTAAATGTGCAGTCTATTAAGCTTTCTGTGTCTATTATCTTTTCTTCCTACTTAGAATTTGCTATCAATGGTATAACAAGCATAGTCCAAGGTCTGGGAAGTTGAAAGACACTTCCATTGATGGTTCCTCTTGCAGCAGGTTCGAAGATCTTAGAGGTTAATAGATACCTCTGTGATAAGATCCAGATTAGAAGACCTCTCTCTCCCCTAAAGTCTAGGAGATTAAAAGACATCTCCATCTATGGAGGGAACCTGGTCAAGATGTGAGGATGCCTGCTATTGGAAAGGGAAAGGGAGGTACGGAAACATAATATATACAGATGTATACGGCATTTCAGAGGATCTCATGGCTAGACTTCTGAGCGTGTATGTCTTTAGATGTGTTCTATGTACATACATGTATTATATGTCTACATGGTACCAAAATTGACTTAAAAATAAAAGGAGTTCTCATAAATTAAGTAAATAAACCCAAAACCTTTTCAAATTCATGTGAATTTAGTAATCTTTGGTAAAGAAGCTGGTTTTTAAAAATTATTGGTAAAATAAAAATGTCTTAAAAATTGTTCGCCTACAATTCTGCCTGAGTTTACCTGTGTTACCTGTGTTTACCTGTGTTAAGATTCTTGCTTAGGTAAATAGTAGGCATGTCTAAACAAAAATAAGTGTTACTATTAGAATAAATAAAACTCTAAGTAAATGATAGCATAAAAACAGAAACCTATGAATGAAAGCTTATAAAGATATTTTGGTTTGGGTCTCTTAATTCTAGTTGTTGATGCATTTTCTTCCCTTGATTTTACTGTCTGTGGAAAAGTACACATAAAATCTGTTTAATTCAAATTGGAGGTTTCCCTTTGGTCTGACTCACTCTTGATTTTTTCTGAGTACTGGTCGCAAGCCAGCTTGCTATGTGTACACTGTGTTGCCACAGCAAAAGCCTTTTGACTAAGAAAATTGAAAAAAAATCCTAAACTGTTAATTTTTGTATTCTTAGAATCCAAAGAAAACTTCAAAACAATCTTACTCTTTAGAAGTACTATTAATACATGTACTCAAATTTACACTTAAGTAGAAAAGTGGTTTGAGACCATTTAGGTTGTTTTTAAAATAGCATGATCTTGATACTTATGTAAAAATGTTATGACTTTGTGTCATTTGAAATACTAAGGGTTGATGTTAGAGGTTTATTCAGTCTATAGTCAGGTGATGTCACATCAAATTTTATTTTGGGATGTCGGTATTTTAAAAAGATGTAATTAGTTAATATCTTTAAACAAGATGTGTTCTAAAACTTCTCCTATATTTATAGAACTTAAAGATGTTACATTATTTAGAATAGCAAGTCCTACTAGAATATTTACCTTTGTTATCTTGGTAGGTATTCTTCGATTTAAAAGTAACAATTAGACCGGTGAGGTAGCTCATGTCTATAATCCTAGCACTCTGGGAGGCCAAGCAGGAGGATCTCTTGAGGCCATGAGTTCCAGACTAGCCTGAGCCAAAGCAAGACACCTTTTCTACCCAAAATAGAAAAAAATTAGCTGGGCATGGTGACATAAGCCTATAGTCCCAGTTTTGGCAGTCCCAGTTTTGGGGATGGGGGTAAGGTGCTGAGGCAGTAGGATTGCTTGAGCCCAGGAGTTTGAGGTTGCTGTGAGCTATGATGATGCCACTGCACTCTACCCAGGTGACAGAGTGAGATTCTGTCTCACAAAAAAAAAAAGTAATAATTAAAACTATTGTGATTGTTTCTTAGTCCATGTTTTAAAATTCTTTTCTTCCTCTTTTTCCCCAAATTTGTTTAAGAAAATATGTTTAGATATTGAATTTGTTTAGACATTGATTGACTTTACTGAGGCCACAATTAATCACATTGGCTGTATATCTAATATGCACAGGCTATAAAAATGGTTAACAGAAAATAATTTGAAATAATTATTGGGATCTAAGTATTCTGTCTCCTAGCTCTACTGGTGCTAAAATTACCAGCTTTCTTTGTTCTGTTCCTTTAACAGGTTTTAACCTAAAGACAGGAATTTAATTTTATTAACAAACTAAATTGAAAAGACCACCTATCAAACTGAATCAGTCTATAGTTAGCTCCTTGTAAAATAAATTTTAAAAATCTCCCTTTGTAAGGGCACCTCCCTCTCTGCCTCTAAACCACTAAAAAATTTTTTAGGATAAAAAGGACAATGGCTCAAAGTTTACATAACAAATATTACTTTCCTTTAAGTTCTGTGCATTGAGATTTAAATTTTCTACATGGTTTCATGTCTTTGGAAATGCAAATTTAGAGTTGCCTAGCAACAGCTGTTTAGGGCAATAAAACAAGTAATCAAGAAATCACTTATCTAAAGTGGGGGAGAGAAACTATTTGAAAACTGGTAAATGAAAAAATTTTATAAATCTATAAGCTCTGTTTCTGACTATGTGTCTATATATCATAGTTTTAAGATTCTTTTCAGTAATTTGTAATCTTAAATTAAGTAATAATCATAAAATGAATCATTTCTGGAAACATAAGTTTAAGTTCAAAAGTTTCATCTACGGTACAAGATTTACATATTTAAGAAAATGTCATAGAAAGAACTAAAATACTTTTTGTGACTTCAACATTACTGATTCTTTGTGCTTTGTTTTCCATAGTCAAGACAAATATTAAGGAAATAGTGAAGTTTATCTGATATCTCCATGTAAACTAAAATAAAATCTTAAGGCTCCCTCACACTGGCTGACTGAATGAACCTCCTCTTGGCCAAGGGAATATCCTAAAACTAAACTGTCTGCCACAAGGAGGAAGGTCAGACTTGCCTCATCATGCCCCCTCCCTTCTTGGAGACATCCTTTGTAACCCATTAACAGGCCTAAGGGTATGCAAGAAAAACCTACATGTCCTCAATTTGCATAACAAATATACATCCTGTGGCTTGTCTCTGATTAACAAACCTCCTTATCTTAAAACATTACAAGCCTTTAGACAAAGCTTCAGTCTTTAACCAATTACAAGTCGAAGAATCTTTAAACCCACCTATAACCTGTAAGCCCCACTCCCCCTTGGAGTTGGCTCACCTTTTCAGGCCAAACCAATGTATACCTTCCACATATTGATTTATGACTTTACCTGTAACTCCTGTCTCCCTGGAATGTATAAAAGCAAACTGTAATCCAACCACGAGTCCACTTGCTCAAGGCTTCTTGGGCAAGGCTCTGGGTCATGGTCCTCAAATTTGGCTCAGAATAAATCTCTTTAAAATTATTTTACAGAGTTTGGCTTTTTTTCTATTGACATCTTCCATTGCCAATTTCCTGCTGCTAAAACTACAGACATCTTCCCTCTAGGCCCAGGGACTATGGTGGGGGGGGCTGTCAATTTCAAGGGATGGAATTAGTTCAGACCCTTCAGATCAAGGACGGACACACAGATGACTAAACAGCTGGCAAAATGAGGAGCTTTGCTTTTTCAGGCCACATGGTCCAGGCATCCATCCCAACCATAAAAAATGTTCTAATTTCCACATACATAAAAGAAAATTGCAGAGAAGACATCAAGATACTTGGTGACAGAGCTTCCTGGGTGTAATTGTTACCAGTTAAAGAGTTTATACAAATAGACATATAATAAGTGACTTATCAGGCACCTTAGGACAAATTACTAAAGTGACTCCAAAAATATTGCTGTACAGCAAAAGTCTCTAAATTCCTTAGCTTAAGTTGTTAACAATGCTTATGTTTTACATAGCAAATTGCTATGAGTTTGTAATTAAACCCAAGATTATAATAGCTCAACATTTAACAGATAAGTTAATTTTATATAACCCTGCTTTTGGCATTTGGTTTTTGCTCTTATATTGTAAAAGTTGATAAATGCCTGTCCACCTCCATTTCCATTCCCATCTGGCCTAGAATATTTAATTGGCTAAAAGTCTTTTGACTTTAAATCCCTTAATCATAAAGCTCCCATCAAGGGATAGGATAGAACTGAGGCAGGTAGCCACACCACCCTGACAACAATAGGACAAAATAAAAGTTTGGCCATCGATGCTGCCTCTGGCAAATTTGGGCAAATGGGGGGAAATGTAACCTAGGCACCTGCTCCAACTGAGCAGACCCTCTCATAGCCAAGGGGAACAAAGAAACAAATCTTTAAACCAAGTTGCCAGTCATGAAGGGAAGGGAGGTTAGACACGCTTGCCGGTTTGTTTGATATCTAAGGCAACAAACCAAATAATGGGGAATATTCATCTCCTTTTTTTTTTTTTGAGACAAGAGTCTCACTCTGTTGTCCTGGCTAGAGTGAGTGCCATAGCGTCAGACTAGCTCACAGCAACCTCAAACTTCTGGGCTCAAGCGATCCTCCTGCCTCAGCCTCCCGAGTAGCTGGGACTACAGGCATGCGCCACCACGCCTGGCTAATTTTTTCTATATATATTTTTAGTTGTCCAGCTAATTTCTTTCCATATTTTTTTAGTAGAGACGATGTCTTGCTCTTGCTCAGGGTGGTCTCGAACTCCTGAGCTCAAAGGGTCCACCCACCTCGGCCTCCCAGAGTGCTAGGATTACAGGCGTGAGCCACCAGGCCCAGCCAATATTCATCTCCTTAACACTTGAAATTTTGCCTGGTTTTCAGCAAGTAGATTCAAAAGGCACTTTCTTTTGCATTCCTCTTGCTCCTGAATTCCAAGAATTATTTGCTTTCAAGGGGGAAGACATAAAGTCTAAAGCCAAATGTCAATACTGTTAGACTGTCCTTCTCAAAGGTCCCAATGATTGTTGGAAAAATTCTGGCCAAGGATTTGAGGAAACTAGTTTTAGGCAAGGGAATGATTTTACAGTATGTAGATGATTTCCGGATGTCAGGTCAATAGTCTGTTCATGGTTCTTGGTGTGCTCTGGGCTGAAGAATGACCAGACACACCAAAAGCAAGGTCTGCATGAAATGAAGTTTTCTGAGAAAGAGCAAAATAGGTTTATATAGCAAGAGCAAGATACATTCTCCATAGATGACGAATGGGCCCACTGTCATAACAAGAGGCCCTGGTTATGGTCTGGCGTTCCATTTTATATTGTGTGGATCGGGCCCTCCTTGTGGTTCAAATGTCACCACTGAATCACTTTGATGGACCGTTAATGACAAGATAATTAGCCTTAGGTAACTCTAGGTCATTTTCCAGACCCTTACAGTACCCAGGCTGTCTGACCTGCAGGCTGGAGAATTCCCTACCTTATTTGCAGATTAGCAAGGCATCTCTCCTTCCCCAAGGTATGGCGATTGCTTGGGGCAGGATCAAGGTGGGGCAACACCAAGATGGGGTAACCTGCCTTTGTCCTTCTTCCCCAGGTATGGCAATTGCTCAAGGCAGCACCAAGGTGGGGCACCTCGTTTTGTGCCTAGGAGAGCCAGAGATCCCTGACTATCTACCTAACACTGGTAGCCACTGATATTGAAGTTGAATCAAGGCAGCACGCTGTAATGGTATTAAATTCACTGGCTGACAAAGGATATAAAGCATCTCAGAAAAAAGCTCAGATCTCACTTTCCCCTGTCAAATACTTAGAGTATGAATTGTCTCTTGGAACTTGAAACCTCCTCCAAGATTGGAAAGAGGCTGTATATAAATTGAATAACAGTCCCTACCACTTGTAAACAGTTGCAAGGATTTTTGGGTACAGCTAGGTTTTGCTGGATTTACATTACTAACTTTAGGGTAATAGCAAAACCCTCAATAAAGCCTTAAAAGGGAAATAAATGATTTACTTGGACCAGAGAATGCCACAAAGCTTTTATGACTATAAAAAAATAAAAAATTAAAAATTAATGACTGATCCCACTTTGGGCCCCTGGATTTATATAAGCCTTTTGATTTGTTCATTTAAAAAAGACAAGGAATTGGACTCAGGATATTGACACAAACTTTGGGGGATCATAGCAAAGCATATCTTATTTCTCTAAGCAATTGGATATGGTAAAAGGATGGCCTCTTATCTGAGAGTGGTGGCTGCTACTTACAATACTTTACAGGAAGCCGAAAAGTTTATCCTTCGACAACTGGTGACTGTTCACATCATGCATTATGGATTACCCCTACTAGAACAAAAGGGAGGCTTTTGGTTACTGGCAAGTGGCTATATGGGTAAATTACAGGCTACTTTGTGAGATAATCCTAATGTAACTCTGAAGGTGGTGTTCACCTTAAATCCAGCCACCTTGTTCGCTATGGACTCTCATTCCCCATTCTGTGGTTACATTCAGATTACTGACCAAGTATGTTCTAATCTCCAGGATTTGACTGAGCAGCCCCTGTTACACACAGATGAGGAGCTCTTTATGGACAGAAGCAGACATATAGAATAGGGACAATGCAAAGCTGGGTATGCTGTGGTTACTGGCCAATAGGTGATTGAGCCACAAGCCCTACCCCCTCAGGACATCTTCCCAGAAAAATAAATTAATTGTACTAACTAGACTGATTCTGAGTATGCCTTTATGGTGGTACATGCTCATAAAGTTATTTGGAAGAAATAACCTATGAAAATTACCTCTGAAAACAAGAAAATTACATATGGACCATAAATTCTTGAGTTATTAAAAGCCATTTTTACTGCCCAGGAAGGTAGCCACCATGCACTGCTGGGGACATCAGAGAACCATCTATGGTAGACTTGAGGGTCAAAAGAGCCGCTCAGCAATTGTTCAAGTAATTGGCCTTAATCCTCTTCCTCCAACTGGATAGATAAGGGATCCCTATTTGTACAATAGTAGGTCAGCAAATGATGTTTCCCTAAGACCCAGGGAAACTGATAACACACCAGCTTCCAGAGGAACAGGTAAACAGGAGCATGTACTGTTGGTGCACCCTCTGAGTATATCCTGTCTGTGGGATCAATGGGAAACACCCTCTTGGGCCTATGATTATCTAAACAGCAGGACGATGGGGGACATTTGCTTGTTGGAAATTCTTACCAACCACTTTTCAGTCCATAACAGGTAAAAAACTGCCCTTCAAAAACTAGCTCCCAGCCGGGCGCGGTGGCTCACACCTGTAATCCTAGCTCTCTGGGAGGCCGAGGCGGGCGGATTGTTTGAGCTCAGAAGTTAGAGACCACCCTGAGCAAGAGTGAGACCCTGTCTCTACTAAAAATAGAAATAAATTAATTGGACAACTAAAAATATATAGAAAAAATTAGCCGGGCATGGTGGCGCATGCCTGTAGTCCCAGCTACTTGGAAGGCTGAGGCAGAAAGGATTGCTTGAGCCCAGGAGTTTGAGGTTGCTGTGAGCTAGGATGACACCATGGCACTCTAGCCCGGGCAACACAGTGAGACTCTGTTTCAAAAAAGAAAAAAAAATTAGCTCCCTACAGCTGTCTTAATTTTGGATGAAAATTCCATCTGGGGGACACTGGGCCAATATTTCCTGGAAGAAATCCCAGAGTGGGACAAGTCCTATGTCCTATTTTGATATACTTCGCTACTTTGGTAGGGAGAGGGCTGTTGAGAGGCAACTCAACAATATGTACTAGAAAGTCTTGGATCCAGGCCCAACATGTTCCATTTCAGCAGGAAGCAGCCAGAAAGATCAATGTCCTGATTCCTCAATATTGAAGAAAGTGCTAAAAAGAAGGGAGGAGTTATAACTGGCTTCATGAACAAATTTCAATGACCCTTATATGTTTTTTATAATCCTCTCCCTTAATTAACTATTTGATCTTTTGAGTTGTTTCCTAGAAATGGTAGATTTTCTGCAAGACAAGAGTTGAGATCTGAAGGCCCTATGACAGGCTTCCTGATGCCAGGACTCACAATCCCCCTTGACCTGCCCCAGACACGTGGTCCCCTCCTTAAAAGCCCATGGTCTCCATTAGTCGGAGAGGTGGTTTTGAAGTAACTTCTCCTGTTCTCCCGACAAGAAGTCTGTCATACTAAAAATTTCTTTCTTCCTTGGCAATCCTTGTTGTCTCTCTAATTTGATCTTTGTGTTATGAACAAGTGGACGTAGGTCGTAGGTCAAAACTCTCTTGTGGTTCAACAGTACAATAATTGATGTTATTCTCATATGCAAAATATACTCACCTACTCCCAAGGTCCACAAAAGTCTTATTTCATTACAGCAAAGCTATTTAGGTTCTCTATATAAATAAGGTCCAAATACAGATGTTTTTGGCTGTGGTTCCTCTACTTCTTGAGTAGAGTCCCTCTCAGTCTCAAGACCTGTGAATTAAAGAGCGAAGATATCCGCTCTGTCTGTATTTGCACAAACACACACACACACACCATATGATGGGGGAAAGACATAAGATAACTGCTGTAGATCTAATAAAAAAGAAGAAAACAGGAGACACAAAGGAATCAGTAGTTTCTAGAAATTCTGAAATCCAACCAGACATATATTGGCAATTTCTTAATTAGGGCTGGGCCTTATTCTCTGAAAATTATTCTTCCCAGCTCTCAGTTCTGCCCTCTGGGCTCTTTGTTTCATCCTCTGAGTCATCCTTCCTTTTTCATGATAAATTTCCAGTATTTACATCTGAATAATTTTCTCAGTCTGCTTCTTGCCTGTATCAGTTCAGAGATCCAATGCTCTCTTTTTATTTTATATTCTCTGCCCCTATGAATTTAAGGCAACAGTGTTTACCACAACATAATTCTCTTATAAACTTATGGGCTTCCTAAAAAGCTTCATATTGGCCCTAGTCCACTAAAAAAAAAAATTTATAGCCACAAATAAGCCCTTCTCTAGCTTGACATTCTTAGAAAGCTGTGATGGGACAGACAACATGCTTCATATTCAGAGAAACCCTATTGTTTAATGAGAGGATCTCTGAAGCATACCCTTAAGATTCTTAAAGGAACTTTTTTTCTGCTTGAGGAATCCCTTAAATCTTCCTGAGGTTTTAAAAAAAGTGTTTTAGTCTTACTCTCATTGTATCTTCAGATTAGGAGTTCTCAAAGTATGGCGTGAGAATCTTTGGAAGACCTATAGCAGAAGGAATAGCCTGAAAAATGGTATAACTGTTTTACAAGCTGCCCCTTTAAAACCTTCCCCACTCTTTTTGGGTAAAACCTGCATCCCTACCCAATGCCAGTCATCAGGAGAGGCAGGGGAGTATCCTTTGTTCTTTGTACCACAGGAGATGGCTCAAGGGAACTGGTCAGAAGTCACGAGATTGTCTTTGCTGGAGATGAGATCAATCAGAACCATCAACTATAGTTAAACAACAATATCCTGGAGGTGAAAACCCTCCCCTTAATGTCTCTGTATTTTTGCTTATAGATAGGATGATGACACTTTAAGATGAGAGTCTCCGTTCTCCTCATTTGTTGACAAATTAATAAACCTCCCTTTTCTTCTCCTCAAACCACTTGTCCTTGGTTTTTCTGATGCAGCCTTGGGGACAAGTGCTGAACTTTTGGTAACAAACGTAAATATACCTTCAGGGAGTCTACAAAGTCAAAACTATTTTTGTAATAATACTAAGTTGTAATTTGTCTTTTTTATTCTCATCATCCCATGTAGTGGAATTTTCTAGAGGCTACATGACCTGTGATATCTTCATCTGCCTTTCAACAAGTTAGTTATTAAGGAAATTTACAAAAATGTAAACCAGTGATATGTTTCTATTTTTCTGTTTTGAAAAATGTGGTTATTTTAATAAAAATATACTATTCTCTTAAGATGTGATAAATTTGTTTTTGCTTTTAATAACAGACATTTTAAATTCCTCAATTTTAACTTCTAAAATTAATAAATATTACACATATACAGAAAGATCTTAGAGTCCTCAGTCCTCATAACAGTGTAAAGGGACCCTGAGATCAAAATGTTTGAGAAGTGCTGTAATCAGTGTCCCGTTTTTCAATGCTCCATTTTGAAATTTTCCTGCCCATTTCTTAATGAGGAAATACCAACGTTTGCCTTCCTCCTTTCCACTAGGCACTCCCATGCACAGACTTTCACTATCTAATTATGTGCTTGTCTAGAAGTTCTAAAGACTGGTAAATCTCAAAACAATCCAGACCCCCACCAGGAGATTACCCCACGGCTGCAGTTAATCTATAGATAAACAGCCTCTGAGACAATATGAGCCCATTCACCAGGTGAAGCAATAATTCAAGATAGTCATCGTGCTGACCAGCACCTCCTTGCCACTCCTGCAGGCCCTTCATACCAAATCCCCTTTTTAAATCCCTACCTTCAGCCCAAGACTTCAAAACGGGTTTCTTTGAGGCATGAGTCTGGACCATTTCCCCACTGCTAGCTCTGGAATAAAGTCACTTTCTTTTCACTACACCTCATCCTTATTGGCTTTTGCAAGTGACAAGTAGCCAAGCCTGTGCTCCAATACAGTCCTACTTTATTTTTTAATATATTTAGGGGATATAAGTGTAGTTTTGTTACATAGATATATTGCGTAGTGGTGAAGTCTGGGCTTTTAGAGTACCCATCACCCGAATAGTAGGGAAGTACCACTTCAGATCATGTTTTGTTAACAAAAAGCATGTTTGTTCAACACATAGATTACATTAAATATTATTATAAAGACTCTGCAACAGCAATAAAAATAATCAAAACAAAAAATGTACTGCAAAGAATCCCCTCAGAGCAGTGTCTGACTTAAATGAGAGTAGTACTCTAACAGGCTTTTTATAGATAAAGCCCAGCATTCAGAATTACATTTTTTTCCTATAGAAACAACGTGTGGACCACAAAGACCCAATGGTGAATTTTCCACACTGGACTCCACCCACAATAAACAGGAGCCATCTAATTTTCTCTTCTTTTGTCTGAGGAAGCTAGGTACAAGCAAGATCTCGCTTGGTTACAACAAATATGGGTACATGCCCATGCACAAGCCTGAGCCCAGTCAACAAATCAGATTAAAAGGAAAGATCTGATGCAATACAAATGTATTGAACATGTCTATACCGTAAGAAATATTTTCCTAGGATAGTTGAATTAGCAGTTAGAGTAATTATAATATCTGAATCAGAACAATTAACAATTTAGTCATCTCCAACCTAGCCAAAAGCCAGCAGAATAATTGTTGTTATTAATATGCTCTGATATTTTAACATTATCTCCAAAGAGAGGCTTATTTTTGTTAGAGTTTAAAGTTTAAAATCAGGTATTAAATTGGTTCTTAAGTAAGATTTCAGTACTGATAGGTGAAACATTGAGTATCTTAGCTTTCAGATCATTTTGTGCATTCAAGAAATGTCTGTCACTTCACTTTAGTTCCATGCTCAATCATTTAGAACAAAATACAACACAACAAAAATCTCAATCCATTCTGCCAGCTCAACAAAAGCTTTTGTGTGGGTGTGTGTTAGAAAGTAATTATGAGGTTTTTATTTCACTAATTATTCTGTAGCCTTTGAAATGTCAGTGTAGGTCAAAGTAGCAGCCAATGTTTTGAACCAGATCCGAATTAAAATAAGGAGGCTACTACAGGAATAACAAGAAAAGGAATCAACAGTAAAGTAATTCGACATTATGAGTGATGGAAAATGAGACTCAAGGTCACAGGAATTTAAAGTTTCTATCCAGGAAACCTAAAAAGTCTCAGTCATGCAAAATTTATTTCTTAGATTTGGCATGTCTCTATATCCACATTGCAATGATGTTCTAAACGAAGTAGAAATTGAGACATAAGTAATGAGATTATTTTAAAATATAAAAATTATAAAATCATATAGGGCTTTTTTTTCAAAGTAGTAGTCATTTTTGGAGATTATAAACTTATTATAAATATTACATAACTTTTCTAAACATTTTTCTTAAATCTTCTTTAGGAATTATTTTCTTGAGCTGATTTCACAATGTGAGGATAGATCTCATTACCTAATAACAAAATTCCACTTTTATAAATATTAAATTATGACATTTCCTAACTTCAACAAAAAGCAAGTACACCTTCTAAGAAGAAGACATGAGTAAGAACATGAGACAAATTGACTGATTGCTCCTTATAATAACTAATATGTGTGAATAAGCTGATTTTGCTTTAATAAATTATCCCAGGAAAGTTAATAGACTTAGGTGTACCACTGATTTCCCTGACCCCAAACCTTTAGGATCAGCAAAGTTTGCACAATGAAAGCAAACCAGATTGGAGTAAAGTGATTCCATTCATTTCAGTCATGCTCATGACTGATACCCAGTGTCATGACCAAATTGATCACACAACGGTCTCCATCAATCTTTGCAGCAGTAGAATTGAGCAGATTAGTTGTGCTGTGGCCTGTTCATTTCACCTTCTATAGATACAGCTCAATCTGAGAGGAGAAAGAAGAGTAAGTTAATTAAGGATAGAGGGCTCACTCTGATGGTTATGACAATCGCCTCCCTTCTCCTCTTCCCAAATTTTGATGTCTTGGTGGGTCTGATGTGTTCTACCCTTTTGCTTCTTCATGTGTGTTTCCCAAATTTATAGCCTTGGCATCATCTCAAGCCCCTTCTCAGACAAACTGACTCAGACTAAATTTAACAAAGCCTCCCTCTGCCCCGATTTCTATGCATACTGAACTTGAAAAGCACTGATATAGCCAATAGCTACTTTTGGAGTCATGGAGCTCTCAAAATTAAGTATGCTATTTGGAAGAAAATCTAAGATATTCTGGACAGCTTGAGATCAGGATACCAAATGAGGTTTTCAGAAAATCTCTCCAAAACTGACCTAAAACATCACCTTTCCTAGAATTGAGCTGTACCTGGAACAAAGACAATCTTTACAATTACTGTGGCTTGCCTGATTCCTGACACTCTAGCCCAGTACTGTCTAACAGAAATGTAAGCCACACATGTAATTTTAAAGTTTCTACTGGCCATATTAAAGAGATAAAAATAAACAGGTAAAATCCATCTATGACAAACCCACTGCCAATATCATATTGAATGGGGAAAAATTGAAACCATTCCCACTTAGAACCGGAACCAGACAAGGCTGCCCTCTATCTCATTGTGGTTTTGATTTGCATTTCCCTGATGATTGGAGATGTTGAGCATTTTTTCGTATGTTTTTTGGCCATTAGTCTATCTTCTTTTGAAAAGTTTCTGTTCGTGTCCTTTGCCCACTTATTGACAAAGTTGTTTGATTTTTTCTTGTTGATTTTCCTAGGTTCTATGTAGACTCTAGTTATCAGCCTTTCACTTAATTTAGACTTTTAGTCAAATTTCATTTTCTTGATGTCACATTCCCTCCTTTTTCTTTTATTCCTAAATTTTATCACTATCCAACATATTATTTACTTTACATATTTATTTCTATTTATGTCTTTATTATGTCTCTTCCTTTAGGATGTTGGCTTCACGAGTAGGATTTTTAATTAATTTTAAGCCCTGATGTATTGTATCCAGTGCTTTGAATAGTGTGTAGCACACAGTAGACATGAAATAAATAATTTCTAAATATATGAATCTTCCATAGATAAATAATATCATGTTTATCTATCATATATTTTTAGTCCATCCTCTATTTTTCTGTTTATGTTGTTTCTTATTTTATTATAAAAATGTATTATAAATATTTAATCTGGATTATGAATTGACATAGACTTTTTCAGTATAAAATCAGTAGGAAAGCCATAAAAACCTACTTGTTTGACTAAATAAAACAAAAAAAAATTTCATATAACAGATATATCAAAATCAGAAAAAAACCCACATGAACAAATTTTACAAAACATGGATGCATGCATTTTGAATATGGAAAAATAAATTTGCATTTCTACATATTCATCTTTTCTTCATGGATTTCTCCATCAATTTTGAGCTCAGAATAATTCTGCTTTCTTTGTGAATTTAACAAATACATTTACCTTATTTCACATTTCTTATGATTTTGCTTTTTTCTTAATTAGCCTTTCAATGCATCAGTAAACTTAATTATTCATTGGCTTCTGTTTGTTTTTAAATGACTAACTCTTACAGACATCTGTTGTTTCATCCCTGTCCTAAATCAATCCCCTCTTCCTCTGCTAATAGCATCCTAATTTTCCCGTGGGGAGTCCATTTTTCTTGGCTAGTAGTGTTGAAGTCTTTAAATGTAGGCAGACTTGGACAGAGTCGCTGGGTTTATTAGTGAATGGGCACCATCCTTTGGGCGTCCAATGAAAGTCAAGCAGATACTTCTGTGCAGACCAATGGGGAAAATGTTATCCTTTCCTCTGGAGTTGCTCTACTTGTCCAAACGTATGCTCAAAGCTGCTTGTGGTCATGTTTGTGAACATAGGGGGGAAACAAACTGAGAGTAAAATCATAACAAAGAAAAGGAGAGTCAAAGAAAATGAGACATGCTTGTGTCCTGAGAGCCTAATTTGAACTCTCGGATTCAATCATGCCTACAGTGAGCTCTCACTTTCTATTAATATTTATATGTCAGTAAGTTCCGATTTTTATACCAATCTGAATTTATTTTTTTTTTCTTTTTTTTGAGACAGAGTCTCACTCTCTTGCCTGGGCTAGAGTGCTGTGGTGTCAGCCTAG
>CAUYSK010102245.1:0-15348 GCA_963575035.1 Avahi laniger
AATTACCCTGATTTGATTAATTCACATTGTATGTCTGTATCAAAACATCACATGTACCCTGTAAAAGCACAATAAATAATTGTATAAAGATATACAACTATTATGTACCCATACTAATTAAAAATTTTAAAAAACCTGAAAAAAAAAGAAGTCTTGTGGAGAAGAGGAGAAATGAATGGTGAATGGGACCAACATAAGAGGTGTCAGGTCAAGGGAAATGAGGTTTGTTTTGCAGGGGAAAGTGAAGCATATTTTAAAACCAAAGAGGAGTTTGTGGAGAGGCACAATTTGAAGTCAACAAGATGCAGGGGTAAAGTGATGGAGTCAGTTCCTGGAGGGTACCAAAAGGGACTAATTCAAGGGAACTATGGAAAGAAAGAAGACCTTCCTCATAGAGAAGGAAGAAAGTCAAGAGGGAGGGAGGCTGGGAAATTCTGCCCAACTGGAGTGAAGCTGTGAGAGGCAGGCCAGACGCTGAAACAACTGGGACCCTGAGTGAGAGGGAAATATCTGGAATTGCACATATGGAGAAGGCAGTAGTCAATGAGGGATGAAAACAAGGAATAAAAAAAAAAAAAAAAAAAAAGGACTGTCTGGAGGGCCCACCAAGGAATATCTTTGAACATGTAAAATCTGTAACATGACATGGTGTGGTATTAAAACTGACTACTGCTGTCTACATTATTTTCCATGTGCATGAATCCTTTGAGTAGTTACAGGAAGAAAGTGTACTGGCTGTTCCAAACAGCTTACACAAATGAACTGAAGCGTGAAGACAAATAAACTGTCTTCTGATGGTAACAAGTTGTAGAGCATCATTTAGTGTTGAAACTAGGTTATACTGATTATGTTTGATTTGGTCGTTAATTTATTATCATTACATTTGGCTGAGTCATTCCTGGGGCCTAAGTAGAGACAACCAGAGTTACCACGTGAGCGTAAAACATTATGATATCAAAATAATTAGATTGGCCACAAAAACTATCCTGGAAAGACACTGAGTGGCAAAAAAATAAACCTGACAGAGTATTGGCGTGGAAAAGCACGGAGAGAGTATGTAGCCATACCTGGGGCCCATCCGTACAGAGCAGCGAGCGTGCTAAGAAAGGCTAGCAGCAGGCCCACGCCCGCTAAGCCGGCGGACGCCGGAATCTTGCCGCAGGACGACCCTGGGGCACATCTACGGGCTCCGCCCTTTGTCAGACAAGGGCACGGCCCAGGGTCTGGGAGCATCGTTCTCAGAAAAATTCAAGTTCTTCTTTGATGCAGTCCCAGAAAAGCCTCTCCTGCCCCTCCTGCCCCTCCCTCGTTCCCCAAGGGCAGGGCTGGGCGGAGCCGCAGACTTGGCCGGACACGGGGTCAAGTGACACTCAGGCCGGCCGCAGCCCGGGCCCCGGCCGCCCTGCATCGCGTGCGGACTGCGCCTGCGCGCGCCTCCCGCGGCGGAGATCGCGGCGAGAGGCGGGGTCAGGGCGTACGGCAAGCCCGTCTCCCGGCAACGGGAATAACGGAGGCCAGCTGAGAGCGCCTGCGCGGCGGTCGTTTGAGTGGGGTTGGGTCTGGAGAACTAAGTCCTGGGGTTTCTCTTGAGCAGGAGCGGTCCCCGATAGTCTCAGGTACGCGGAAGGGCGGGGAAACATGAGGTCAACACCTCGACCTCCCGAGGGCTTGAAGGGCAGGAGAGCGAGTGCTTGTCCCCAAAGGCGGAGTCCCCAGTGGGGACACCCGGGTTGACCTTTCGGGCCAGAACGTGATTTCCGGGTTCCGGATTTAAAACCGGTCGTGGCCAGGTGAGATGGCCCCCCACCTCTCAGGTTACAGACTTTCCGCCTCTGCGCCACGCCACGGGGACTCCTTGAATGAGGGTTTGTAGCCAGGGACCTGCTCCAGGTCCTGATCCGTCTCTGTGCTCTTTGGAGTCAAGCACAGTTCCAGCAGAAGGGAAGCCCTGTGAGCTCTTTGTGCCAGTCACTACCTCTGGGCCTCAGTTTTCTCACCTGTAAAATGGTGGGGCTGGACTCGAAGGGAACCCTTCAGTTTACAGAAACTTGGGCCAACAAGGGAAACTTGCTTGTCCTGTGTCACAGGCCTAAAAACTGACTTTCAATCCAATGCTCTTTCCACCTGCTAAAGAGTATACTATGTATGGCAGAGACCGGTACTGGTGGAAAGGTAGGTGGCAGGAACACCTTTATCACCTTCATTCTTCTATCCTCAGGGCCTAACACAATATCTGGCACATAATAATCACTCACCAAATGCTTACTGAACAAAAGCTCTGGCACACTGAGCACACTGACTATAGAAAGGTTTAAGGGAAATACGGGCAGAGCAAATGTAGAATAAAGTTTAGTACTTTAGCAGCTGAGGGTGAACCTCAGGCAAACTCTTCATGTGTATCTGGTTTAAATCTCCCCTAGGCTTCAGTCTAGGCCCTGAATGGCTGGCCTCCAGTTGGCGCCACATCTGCCTGTGGGTGTTATGCTCCCACATGATAAAGCAGAAGAAGCTCCAGGGCTCCACTCAGCAAAACAAGACCCTTATGAACAAGGTGACTCTTCCCAGCAGTCATCAGTGGGGCACCTGAGGAACCATTTCCAGCAGAAGCTTTTGAGCAACAAAGAGCCAGTGCTGGATAATGTCTACACTCACCCAAAGTGGAACACCTGCACTAAAGCCCGGAGCTACTCCCATCCCCACTGTGCAGGAATCGGCCACCAACATTCAGGAAGTGATCCCCAGGGCCAAGGGAAGGGTTTGTTTTACTCATCAGTCGCTCAATCCCGGTATCCCAAAGCAAATATCCAGGACTTTATCCCGTTTACAAAGAAAAGAGTTGGGGTGGACCGGGCCTACCCACTGAAACCTGTGGTCCACCGGAAGTCTGGCAATATAGGTGAGGCTGGCACTGATGGGGACCAGAATGTCAACTTAAGACCCCCTGAGCCAAGAGAGTTTTCATACAGCAACTTTGGTTTGAGGAACCGGGCAAATTCATCTGTGGTTGGTACTGTTCTTGCTGCCGTGCAGGGGGAGAGGGCCATGGCCGACTTCGACAGGACCAAGTGGATGCAGATCCAAAGACTAGAAGCTGCAGGGGAGAACTTAGAGGAGGAAATCCGAAGAAAGGAGATTCTGCTGAGGGAAAAGCTAAAGAGGACAGAGGAGGAACTCAGAAGGATTCAGAAGGAAAAGGAACAGGCTGAGGAAAATGAAAACAGAGAGCTACAGAGAATGATATTCCTCAGGAGAGTTAAAGGTAATAACAGCAACACCATGTACAAACCCATCTTCTCCCCAGAATTTGGGTCTAAGGAGGTGTTCAGTAGAGACAGGAGAGAGGATGAAACTTGGAGACAGTCTCAAGAAAATTCTAGCCCTTTCCAGTTCTATGATTACGGAATCCAGAGTCTCAAAAGGGAAAAGCTGGCGGCAAGCAATAACAAAATCCGAGATCAAGTTTCAGAGCCATCAACAGAGAAGTTTTCTCAGCCTTCAGAAACACCAGGCAGTACTGTGCAGGGATACACCAAAAATTCTAGCCTGTCCAGGGCACCAGACTCCTCAGGGTCGAGCGGCTCCGCGGAAGAGCCTCAGCTGGGCAAGTGCAGCCACTGTGGACGCAAGTTTCTCTTGCTCAGGCTGGAGAGACACTCCAACATCTGCAGCAGGATGCAGGGTTCGAAGAAGAAAGTGTTTGACTCTTCCAGGGCCCGGGCTAAAGGCACAGAACTAGAGCAGTACTTGAACTGGAAGGGGCCAGCTTCAGTCAAGGTAACAAAGCCTTATTGGATTTGACTTTGTGTGGGGAATCATTGGAAGGGTCTGTTATGTCCTCACCAGTTTTCTTTAGGGAAAATTCATGTGTCACGTAGGAAGAAAATGAAAATGAATATTTCTTGATTACTACTGTGTGCCATTCACTGTGATGGGAGCTTTTCATGTGATCCTCACCACTCTGAGGATTTCATTATCTCTCATTTTATCAATTCAAAAATCAAAGTTCAGATAGGTTAAGTAACTCTCTTGAGCTCCCAAACAACTTTAAGCATCAGGGTCACCATATAAATCTTGGTTGGAATGACTCCAAAATCTAGATTTAAAATACGTGTCCTTTTCATTATAAAAGTAATACACGTTTACTGTGGAAAGTTTAAAAGACACAATCTAAAGAAAAAATTATGCAGCCTTTCATCATCTGGAGTAAACTCCTTGCTCTTTGCAACATACTCTGCCACCTCCCAAGTTAGGATCTGTTATCACTCCTTTATCTGTATCTGCCCTGCAGATTAGCTCAGTTTTGATATCCTTCTTAGTAAATATTAATACATGCAACACAACTAAGTTTGGAATTCTTTTTCTCCCCATTTAGAGTGTAAACACCTTGAAAGTAAAGGACTTTCTTTTTTGGCTATCTCTCAAAACATTCTTCCCTTCCGAAAAACATGGTTGTAAAAAGTAAGGATTTCAAGACACTTATGTGATAAGTTTACTTCAGAAACACCAGGCAGTACTGTGCAGGGATACACCAAAAATTCTAGCCTGTCCAGGGCACCAGACTCCTCAGGGTCGAGCGGCTCCGCAGAAGAGCCTCAGCTGGGCAAGTGCAGCCACTGTGGACGCAAGTTTCTCTTGCTCAGGCTGGAGAGACACTCCAACATCTGCAGCAGGATGCAGGGTTCGAAGAGGAAGAAGACTGTCTCAGAAATAGTCTGTCAAGGTTATGCCACTTGGTTTGTAAAATGGGTGTTTCTCAAAGTGTGGCATGCTGACAAACATTTTTATTTTAGTATTTTTGGACCGTGTTAGAAAAATATAACAACATATTAAGCCCTTGATTTCCAGGGATCATGAATTTAAAGAAAAATGTTAAGCAATTAATAGTAAAGTGGATAAAGTGAAAGTGATATGCAAATGATCAACGTTTGGGAAAGCCAAACTTTAACAACATCACAGACCATAGGATCTCAAAGACCCCCAGCTAGCTCTAATATTCTAGAAAAATAAGAGAGCAGCACTCTGTTTTCATTTCTTTCCAGCCCTTCCTCTGCTGTGCTGGCACCTCTTATCCATTAGGACTTTACAGTTTATGTGTGTCTTTGCTGGGACCTTAAAAACTCGCATTTATGTGATGGCTGTTAGAAGTTGTTTACAATTAGAGTTCTTTCTTTCAGTACAATTTGGGAGATCACCACAAGAACATTTCTTTTGTGTTAAGAGACAATCTCCCTGAAATCTAGTTTCCAAAAAGAAGTCAACATTTTGCTCTTACAGATAATGATATGATGGCCAGTTACTGTTCTTTCCTGTTCTCTTTCTGGTCTACCCAATAATCCACTGGGGAGTCACTCTGTCCCACTATAGTGATTTATTTTTGGCCAGAACCTAAGAGAATCATGTGTTTCTTAAATTTCTAAGTTCAGTAGCTGCGAAGCAAAAGAATTGGGTTTCTGAGATCAGATGCCCTGGCTTTGTGGAAACTAGTTTGGGGAAATGTGTGGCTTTGAGACACACAAGGCAGAAGGGACCTAGATTGAGATGCACCCCCCTTCTGGGAATGTCTCAAGTCTTTTTTACTGCTCTGTGCCTTTGAAAGCTGAGTGGTTGTATCTTCCTGTCATTCCTCTGGTGTACTCACAAGAATAGGTGATTTTTCTGGTATCTTTTAATCTTTACATAACTTCCAGCAGACTTACACCTCTTGTCTCTTTACTGGACATTCAAGGATAGGAACCCATCTGTGTGCTTTGTGCTTAGTGTCAGTTGAATAACATTTCAATATAATGAAGAATTAAAGTGTAGGTATCATACATTTGAGGAACTTTCCCCTAGTTGAATTCTTTTAAATTCTGGAGACCACCTCTAACAATAACTCTTTTGCCTCCTTGTCTGTTTCAGTAAGAGTCTCTGCTGATGGATCCTTCCTTTTCCTTTGATAGTATCTCTTCCTATTATTCATCATCAGTGATGTCAGATTACCAAGACCTATTTTTCTTCTTTTCAAAATTTATTTTAATTTAAATACCATTTGCATGCATTTGAAAAAAGCATGTTGTACCAAGTGACCTGTAATGCAGATCGGCAGGATCCTACCTTATCCCTCTCCATCCCCGAATCCAGTCCCCAGAGGCAGCCTTCAGTTCTGTTAGATGATTCTTCCGGGATGCATTCCCCTATTTCCAAATAATATGCTTATTTTCTTGATTTATCAATTTTCCACATTATCTGGTGACTTCAGTGAAAATCTCTTCCACAGCCTCTCTCCCCTACTTTTTTCCTTCCCTTATCTTTCCACTGTAGTTGAATCAAAATTTTAGGTTAAATCAGGAGTCAGCTTTTACATTATAATGACCATGCAAATTTTGTTCACTCATGAGTAAATACTTTCTGCCCATGCCTGCACGTACCTGGAGTTTAATCATTTACTTCTGTTTTCATTTCCTTCATTTTCCACATACCTGTCTCTAATTTTCTTCCCCTAAATGATCCATCTGATGTCAGACATCTGTTAATGTTTTTTGTGAATGCTCAGACACCTGCCATAATCTATCAGTTTGATTTTTGAATTCTGGAAACCTCCCTTCCATCACTCTTTTCCCTCCTACTCTAGGCCGGACTGGTTATTCTCTGGGCCTGATGAAGACTGTTGTCCTGGGACTTCTCTTTGCTTCACTTCTGTGTTGAGTCCCCTGTTTCCAGCATCTTGTGTTTTCCTTTTTCTTGCATTACTCCTTGCTTTGCTGAAGGTTACTAAGAAAGGTACGCAGCAGGTATATTTTTTGTCTTGGAATGAATGAAAATATCTACATAATAGCCTCCTGTTTGGTGATTGTAGGTGGAAGATAATTTTGATAGAATTTTTAAGGCATTTTCCTCTAGCTTTTAGCATCCAGTGTTACTGCTGAGAAATCTAATGTCTTTTTGATTCCTGTTCACAGTATGAAACCTGTTTTTTTTCTTTTTCTAAAAGCTTACAGAGTTCTCTATTCTAAAATTCTGAAATTTTATAGTGATTGTGCTGGATATTTGGTAAGCCATTTTGGTCTCAAGACGTGTGACCTTTAATTCTAGGAATGTTAATTGTATTATTTCTTTAATAATTTTCCCATCATGTTTTCTGTTCTTTTTGGAACTCCTATTGGTCACATGGTAGACTTCCTGGATTGACTTTCTAATTTTTTAATCTTTTCTGCTTTCCATCTTGATCTTTTTTTCTCATTCTGAGAAATTTCCTTGACATTATTTTACAACATTTCTATTTAATTTTTTTTTTGGACACAGAGTCTCACTCTGTTGCCCTGGGCTAGTGTGCCGTGGCGTCAGCCTAGCTCACAGCAACCTCAAACTCCTGGGCTCAAGCAATCCTACAGCCTCAGCCTCCCAAGTAGCGGGACTACAGGCATGTGCCACCATGCCTGGCTAATTTTTTCTATATTTTTTAGCTGTCCAATTAATTTCTTTCTATTTTTTGGTAGAGATGGGGTCTCACTCTTGCTCGGGCTGGTCTCGAACTCCTGAGCTCACACGATCCACCTGCCTTGGCCTCCCAGAGTGCTAGGATTACAGGCGTGAGCCACCATGCCCGGCCTCTATTTAATTTTAATTTTTAGCTTTCAAAGTTTTAATTTATAATCATTCTTTCTGGTTGTCTGATTGTTCCTTTTTCATGGTATGCTCTTCTTGTTTTATGGACACAATCTTTTCTAATAGTCATTTTGTCGATATTGTGGTTTTTCTGTATTAAAAAGTTTTCTTTTGCTACCTGCCTTGTTGCTGCTTCCTGAGTTTTTGTTTGTGGACTTTTTGGGGTCTTTTTCTTGTTAGTGCTTTTCATCAAATATCTTGTGGCCCTTGTCTGTCCATTCATAGTTAAGCTTAAATGGGGCTTGTTGACTAAGGGACTTCATATTAAGGCTATCAAATAGCCTTTTAATTAGGGTCCCTCAAGGTCAGTGTCTGAAGGCTTTTCTCTGGACTGCTCAGTGCATCTAGGAACCTTCTCTTTCCTTCGAGGATGTCAATGTGCTTGGTACTCTGGGGGCGGAGGGGGAAGGAGGCTAACAGTTCTATGATTTGGTTTGTACACTTGGATTTAATCCCCATTTTGAGCCCCAAGATTACCCCAGTTCTCTCTCCCAGTTCTAGAGTTCCTGAGTCTGAAACCTGTCTGGTTCAGTTTTTCCAGAGAATAAACCCCTATTCTCCTGTGAGGGTGCTGGGGGTGTCGGACACTTGGATGTGCAAGGTGTTAGAGGAGCTGTGGGGTCTAGCTTGTTTTCAGCCCTGAAACTACCCCCTTTCCAATGCCTAGCTTATTTTCTTGATTTATCAGTTTCCCACATTATCTGGTGACTTCCTTTTGTGGAAGCTGTGGGTGAAAATCTCTGTCATATCCCCCTTCAGCTTTTCTAAGCACCGAGCCTCTCAGGGTTGCAATGGGAAAATGGCTTGCCTCGCAGTAGCATCCCCCTTTGCAGGCCAGTCACTCCTCACTGTTGCTCCTTTCCTGTTCTTTGACCTTGCGGATTAACACCCTTTCTATTTCTTTACTGTCATTCTAAGGGAGGCTTCAGAAGGAGATGAGATAAATGCCAAGTTGAATGATCAATCTCCCTTTCATATTATAGGCTGAACCTCCTCAGAAGAGCAACTGGAGGCAGAAGCATGAATCTTTTATCCGTACCCTCCGCCAGGCTCGAGAGGTCCAGCAGGTAATTGCCAAAGGTGGAAACCCCTCAGACTTGCCTCCCATCCTGCCTGCAGAAAATCCAGACTACATTCAGTGTCCTCACTGTAGCCGCCACTTTGCTCCCAAGGTGGCTGAGCGACACATTCCCAAGTGTAAGACCATCAAGAACCGTCCTCCACCTCCAAGGAAGCATTACAGTTGAGCAGACGACAACAGTGGAAACCTGCCCGGATAGTTCAGGCTCTGCTGCTTCTCTTCAGCAGTAAATGGGAGTAGAACTTGATGCAGAGCAGAAAGAAGAAAAATTTTAACATCCCTCAGATCTGCCTGCAGAGCCGAAATCAGTGAGAAGAAAGCCACTGCTAAGCAGCAGGAGGCAGAAGGAAGCCCCAGCTTCCCACTAAATTACAACCTCCGGCTGGTATGCCTTACGTTACTGCCCTCAGAATTGATGGGTGAAGACACTGAAGAGTACCGAGCAGGCTACATTAAAGCTCTTTTCTCTCAAGCCTGACTTGTGGGTTTTGCTAGTGAAGTGCTTGCATTTGGTTGTGCCTTCAGGCCACTGCATGTATGTTGCTGGTTCCTGTTAACTCTTCTTACTCTTGCATGGAGTTGGAGTTATTAGGATGAGTTGGTGTCAGAGGAACATGGTCACCCAGATGGTAACTCTTATAAAAGATAATAAGATTTCGCTGTAAGGCATTATTAATGGAAATCTACCCGTGGCCTCCCTGGCGCATGGTCCTGCCCAAAAGCCAAAAAAAGTAGGTAAGGTTTAGGCACCAGTGCCTCCTAAACCTTCCCTATGGTGTACTGTGTAACAAAGGAAACATCTTTATGTACTTTACAGGGCAGGGAAGGGGGAAAGCACATTATACTTCTCCCTCTACTTGTTTTCTAATGGGTTTCACATGTTAAAGAAAGAAACCTCAGTTTCAGCCGTTGCTAGCACTCTGCTTTCAAATCAAGTTGGTTGAATGATTTTTGAAATCAGGCAGCAAAATCTACCATCAAAGCAAGCTGGGACACTGAGAGTGTCACATGTTCCTGCCGATGATAGCACAGTCAATTTCTATTTGAGAAAGTAAACTTTGAAGGGAAAGGGACTGAATATTTTATATTTTCTCTGTGTAGAATAGTGCTCAGCACAAGTTAGGCCCCCAATTAATGGGTTTTGGGGATTTAAAGTTAAATAAAAAGATGAGTGAGCCTTAGACTCGTGAAATGGGAAAACTAGTAAGTTAATGTCCGAGAGGCTAATATCAGTTCAGATAGGAATGAAGCCAGCACAACAGATCTGAAATCCTACTAAGATTACTGACCTGAGAGCACGACTCATATTGTTAGTTTAAAATCCTGGAGAAAAACTACCCAGCCTTAGCTGGGCAGAGGAGACTAGGCAGACAACAAAACCATATTTTACTGAATAACAAATGGCCACTCACTCTTGTTCCAGTTCCTCTGCAGCTTCTGTTAGGTGGCTGGGCTAACAGATCAGACCAATTTGAAATGCGACTTTAAGGCTTTAGCAGTGAACCTGAAGGATGCTAGGCTGAAAAAAAATTATTTAAAGAGGAGCATATATTGAATTGCTTTGCACTTTTTTTTTTAAATTGTTCCAAAGGAAAAGAGGTAGCACATAATGGGGCCTTTGGTTAGCCCCTTAAGGAAACCTCACATAGAGACACTGGACGTTTAACCCAATGTGTGCATTCTCCAGCCAAATTTAATGAAGTACAAACTTTAAGTTTCACACTTGATATTACAAGCAATATATGGCAAGAATAAGCTGTGGCCAAGGTCACAAAGTGGTACCCTGTGGACTGCCCAGTAAAACTGGGCTGGCACAGTATTAAATAGGTGATCTGACACTTCGAAATTGGGATGTGGAACAACTCTTGAAAAACTGGAAGTTCTGGAAACACTGGGCCAGCAACTGGCACAGCACAAATTGGGTGGGGCTCAGAATCAGTTGCTTTCAGATGGGGACAGCAGCATCACCTGGCCTGCTGCCCTTACTTACCTGGCCCCCAGGCACTGAGGTTTGGGATCCCTGGATAATGTTATTAAGGTCACAGACCCAGGTCCTCCACAGAGAACAAATGTGTGAGGGGCAGTGCTTTCTATAGACACAAGGAAGCAGTTACTCATTCTTACGTTACTAAAGAAATAAAATAGTCAGTGCCTTAGTGTTCCCTTTGGTCTCTATGCGTTCAGGCCTTGATTATACTAGGAATATCCATTAGTCTTTTAAATTTAGCTTGATCTGGTCTTTGGGAAGAGGTAAGAACCTTTTTCTGTCTGTCTCTTCCTGGATAGCTCAGAGGATGATAATGGATAAATAAATGCTGCTTGTTAATGTATTTTATATTACTGTATCCAAGAACCTTTAGTGCAAGTAAATGTTATAAATTTTAAAGTTCAAAAGGTTAAGCCATGGGAAAAATTTCCTTGTGAAACTCACATGGAAACCCATTTCATTTAAAAATTCATGTAGATGTGCTGAGACAGTATTTCTTAACAGCAATGTATTTACTTCACGGCACCTTCTGGCCAACGTTTGCTTTCAGTCATCAATTTATCACTCTTCACAACTACACAGGAGGTAGCAGAGATGTGACATAGTGGAGTTTTTCTCCCTAATGTTCATGATTTTGTGACATTTAATGACCAGCACATTTATCTCCACAGTTAATCATTGAAGCAATAAATGATTTTTGGCTTTGCAGCAGGAAGGAACATGTTTTATAGTCCTGACTACAGCCCCCTCTGCCCTGACACTATCATGAGCAATACTTCTTTGGAGGCCCAGGGATCTCATTTGAATGAATTTATTTAAAATACATTCTTGCTCCTCAGTTGTTCTGTTATGATTGTTTGTGAATATATGGCAAACCAAATGAAACTTGAGTTTTACTCTGCTTTGACGTTAACCTTTAGTGAAATGTGAAGCCAAGAGAAGTTATAACTTGGCTGTGCTATTAGACCAAATACAGTTCACCCTCTTTGAGGGAAAAGTTTAAAAACATAAACTGGCATAATCACTTGGAAAAGCCCCCCGCTGAGACTGAGGAGGCAAGTACAAGAAGGAATCCTTCTTTTAATGGCTCATTTTTTTCTCCTCCTGTACTTTCGGCACTGTCTTTTAGACATTTTGGGGGAAAAAAGGACATGATTCTGCTGGCAAGAATAAGAAGCTGGAAAGAAGCAAAGATTATTTCTGTGCAAATGTCCCTTGTGTTGTTTCTGTTCCAAGAACATTTATTTATTTACATAAAGACTAACTGAATCAAAGGTTCATGAAAGCCTAGAATCTGGGTGTTTTAACCCCAGTGACTAAGGTCTGTGTGCAGGCTTACTGAGGCACAGCATTGATCGACAGTTTAAATGTTTATTTAAAACAGAAATGCCAAACCATTGCACCCTCAACCTTTCAAGCATATGGCTAACAATAAGCTAGTTCTTCCACAACAATGTCAGAGCAGAGGAGTAACTCAGGTTATACTATAACTCAAAAGCGATACTACTGGAAAACTTAAAACACCTAGCACTGCAGAAAGAAGAAAAGCATGAAAAAATCTAAAAAGAGTTAGCTACAGAAAACCATTCAAAGGCATTACTACTGCCTCACCTTTCACTTTATCCACCTTTGAACTGGTTTCTGGATGCATAGTTGTTTGGTGGGAAAAAATCATATGGCTGTCCCAGGCACAATTTGGGAAAGTGCAAATTGTCTCTAAGGCACAGAACTTAGATTCTCAGCTAGATTAATAGCAAATCTAGACTTTCCAAGGTGACATGCTAGAGAAAATGACCACAGTGTTCCACTGCTAGGGAATGACCCCCCTCTGAACAAGAAAAGGGCTCTCACCTGCCTTCAGCACTCACTTTCACCCCACAGTCTCAGTAACGTGCCCATGTCCCTCAGCTTCACACCGGAAGCAATCCTCATCATGCTCACCAAAACTGACCCTGCCTCTCAGGCCTGCTGAGATGGTGAGCATGAGCACATAGGGACATGGCAGGCCAGTCAGTCCTTAAGAAAATCAAAGTTGCATTTACATGATGAACCAAAACCCACTGTTAGGGTTTACAGCAACCCCCAAGTCCCCAGAACTTGTAACTTTAACCCAAGATTGGCCCTTCCCTTATTTCAAGAAAAGGCTTCAGTGATTACATTAGTACTAATGTACTAGGCTTCCCAGAATTGAGAAAACAATGGGAACATCCAACCAAAGAAGATCCCATTGAACAGAGTTTCCCATACCCAGCCATGGGTTTTCCCAGAGCATCAGCCTTTACACTACCAGATTACACTACCAGATTTAGGGAAATGGCAAAATTTTCATTGCACAGGACCTTCCATAGTATTAAAAGGATATCAAACATATTTTGGTTTGAGGAAAACGAAACAAAATTTAGCTGTTTGTAGGGAGGTAGGATCTGAGACTCATCAAAGCAGCCCTTATGACTCAAAGTACTAAAGGAACATTTCCTAAGGCTAGGTGGAAACACAAAGCTCACATCGTTAAGTGAAACCATCAAATGCCTGCCTAGAACTTTCTACATGAAGTTTTGTTCTTCTAGGATACTCTTTCTCCTTGGGAAAGCTAGCTTGCTCTTGTCTACAAGGACACGATGAATATGGGATTAGCGTGAGCTTTCAGACAAATTCCTCCCACTCAGCAGGTTCTACCTGTTCTGTTAGGCTTCAGGGACTCCCAGGGTTTGGTGCTGGCTTTGGGCCACTCAAGTAGGAAAGATGATACAGATTCACTGGTTATGATATGGCTTCATAAACACCAAAAGGGGAAAAATACTGACGAGACATACAGAAAGGGAGTGTTTGGGGCTGCTGCTGTCAAGCTTAGAACCTTAAGGGCCATGAAGGTAGAGGCATAAGCCTTCTCCTGGGCAGAAGACTGAGTCCCTCTCAGCTCTCTTTAAGATACCAGGTAGAGGCAACTAAAGGAGGACCTCCATTCCCTCATGACTTTCTCTTAAGGCCATTCCTACTGCCCCACTGACAATTCTCTGAGACACCTCATCCCTCAGAGGTATCTTCCAAAGCTAGGAAATCCCACCCTGCGTCGGCCACATCCCGAAACTCCAGCAGTGTGATGCGGAGGGACCTGCCCTTTCTCTACTCCTCACTGAAGAAATTTCAATCAACCTCAGAGGAAAAGCAATCTAAGCCAACTTTTCCTCTTAAAGCATTTAGCTGCATGAAGTAACTGAACTTTCTGGAAACAAACCCTAGATTGTTTTCACCAGACATACTGTCCCAGACTTAGGGCTCCTGAGAGGGCTCAGAATGCTTCATTGCTCTCCAGAGGACACTGGACGGGCCACGCCTGCTTCCAGCCCATTCCAGCTTTACACTTTTCCCTCCCCCACCCAGAGGTGCAATGCCTGGTGTTTATTTTCCAAGGCAGCTTCCAATCAATGGTGAAAATGATATATGGGATACAAGCTGCTACCAGCGCAATTAAAGTGAGCACTGTGTCTCCTCTTCAAAGGTGGGATCAACAGATGAGGTACAGAGCTGCTGTTGCTATGGCAGTCACTGATGACAAAGCCAGGGCCCTGGGGCCCTTCCATTCTTCGAAACAATAAAATCACTTCTAGATCCTATCTAAAAGGCAATGCCACTCTCCAAACATACAAGGAAAGTGCTTCAGAGCCTCCGCCTTGCGCTCCTTGTCTGCAAGTGAACAAAGCCAGGAAAGCTGCTCTCTGCATTTGGTAAGTGTGCTGTGAAGTTCTTTGGATCCCAGTTTCCTGGGGCTATATAGGCTCAGGAGACTAGAGGCTGGGTCGACAGGAGTCTGTTCCCAGGAGGCACCAGGAATCTGAATCTAAGTCAGGCTTTGGATCCATTTCCATCTCTTCCTTTGCTGTCTGAGTTCCTTTGGAATGCATCCCCACCTGTCCAGATAAAACACAGTTCCACATTAGCAACAGTGCCACCTAGCCACGGCAGTTCAGGACTATGTTTTCAAGGTCAATCTCTAAGAATTTGTAGCCACAGTCTTATGAGAAGCTGAAAGCACTATTTTACATAAAGTCCACACCCTCGCATTTGCTGCAGGTAAGACGATCAACTGTCCTGGTTTGTTCTGGCCTGCAGGGGTTTTTGGCATACAGAATTCTCAGTTTTAAAACTGGAACAGTCCTGGAAAAAACAATATTCCTGTCTGCCACAGCTGCTAATCTTACCTCAAGTGTGTATATTACTTACTAAAGTAATTTCATAGACAGTGTTTCTTTTGATCCTCAAAAGAACCATATGAGGCAGGTGGTATTATTTTCTTCTTTTACGTGAGAAAGCGGGGCTCAGAGAAACAAAGTAATTAGCCCAAACACATACAGCTGGTAAATGGCAATGCCAAGGGCTGAACCCTATTTCCCTGTTTCTCATTCACTCTATGTAGAACAAATGTAGAACAACATTGGCTCTTTTTTTTTTTTTTTTTTTTTTGAGACAGAGTCTCACTGTATTGCCCAGGCTAGAATGCCGTGGCATCATCCTAGCTCACAGCAACCTCAAACTCCTGGGCTCAAGCAATCCTTCTGCCTCAGCCTCCCGAGTAGCTGGGACTACAGGCATGCGCCACCATGCCCGGCTAATTTTTTTCTATGTATTTTTAGTTGTC
>CAUYSK010102249.1:0-27576 GCA_963575035.1 Avahi laniger
CCCTTTCAGACATTGGCCTAGGCAAGGAATTCCTGAAGAAGAACCCCAAAGCAATCACCGCAGCAACAAAAATAAATAAATAGGATCTGATCAAATTAAAAAGCTTTTGCACGGCCAAGGAAACTATCATTAGAGCGAATAGACAGCCTACAGAATGGGAGAAAATATTTGCTCTCTACACATTTGGTAAAGGGCTGATAACCAGAATCTATCTAGAACTTAAAAAAATCAGTAAGAAAAATCAAACAACCTCATCAACAAATGGGCAAAGGAAATGAACAGAAACTTTTCAAAAGAAGATAGAATAGTGGCCAACAAACATATAAAAAAATGCTCAACATCTCTAATCATTACAGAAATGCAAATCAAAACCACAATGAGATATTACCTAACCCCAGTGAGATTAGGGGGATGAATGGGAGGTAAACCCAAAACTAAAGAACATGAGGAGCATTGTAGAGGGGAAGGGCACGTCTCTAACCCTCCCTTGGGTGAGGCAAAGACATAAAATGTAACCATAATATGTTTGTACCCTCATAATACCCTGAAATGGAAAAAAAAAAAGTCCTGGCCTTTCTACTGAAGTTTATTAACATGTGTAACATACTCAAAACAATGCTTGGCCCATAAGCTTTCAGTTAAGAGCTAGCTTTTTTATTTCTGTTTTATTTTTTCACACAAATGGGAATATACATGTATCCATTCTGCAATAACTTTTTAATTATTAATGTATTAACTTTTTAAAGCTTGCTCTGTTCTAAACCCTTCCTGTGCATTATCTCACTGAATCTCCATAGCGACCTCTGGGCTAGGTATGATGAAGTATCCCTGCTGTACAGGAAGGAATCACACTAAACACAAGGGGTTATTGTGTAACATTTTCAAAGTCCCCAAGCCTGTGTTGAACACCAGCAATCTGACTCCTGCACCTTCACTCTTAACTCCTTTGTTGTACTGCCTTTCAAATAATTGCTTTACTTTTTGTTTGCTTCTGTTCTGTTTGCTTTTGCTTTTGTTTTGTAACTTGTTTTCAACAACACTTTGTAATTTTCTTTTAGACCAAAGCTGATAAAAATTTCAGAACCGAATATTTTGACGAACAGATTCAAGCATTTAAAAGTATCATCCAAGAGAGGATATCAAATTTTAATGCAAAGTTAGCTGTAAAATTCACACCCACTGAAGTAAAAAAGGCTAAATCTGAAGAAAATGAAAATTCTCAGGCCAAAGAATCCCCAAATTCTGGATATGCCCGGGGTAATTTTCAATTTTTATATTCCAAAAATGAAACTTACCGACTACTCTTGTCGTATTCTTCAAAGAAGGTAAGACCAAACATTTACTATAGAGAATATAATGGGATATGTTTCAAACTAACCAAGTCTCCTTTTTAAAGTTTAAGTATTTAGATAGATAGAGACCACAAGAGAAAAAAGCAACATGTATCAAATCCTCAAGTATGTAGCTAGAATGGCAGGAAGAAGAATACCAACTGGAGAAAAATCTTATGGGATATTTGGCAACAGTAAGTAATCAGATATTTGATGGTAGCGAGCAGAGAAAGAATGTGTATTAAGAATTCAGAGCATACTTCTTGACTGAGACTGTGGTAACAGACCATTCAATTTATATAATCATCATCCTTATAAACAAAGAATCATACTAAGAAATTCCAGTAATTCATTACAATGCCTTAGAATGATGACTGTTTACTTACTACAAAGTGTGTCTCTATAGTAATAATGCCATGAAATTATATGCATTGCACATAAAATTGGTCTAAATACTTTTTAATCGTATCTTTGAGATTCTGAAAATGTGTTCTTTTTTTTTTTTTTTGATATTTAGGCCAGATTTTGAAGTTTGTTCAATACCTTTGGAATAAATACAAAAAATATCTACTTTCTGTAATCTGTATGATGTTGGCAAAATGCTCATTCTTTCTTTTCCAATACCACTGTCACCTATTTGGACAACCTTCTCCCACACTGAAATAATAATTCACTCTTAGTACTTACATTATTCCTAATGTATAATTGTTTTGTATGAGTCTGTACTTTGCCCTTATATTCACATGCATACCCACCCACAGTATACAAGTGGAGAACTCTTTAAATCATTCAACAAAATTTAATTATGGGCTTACTATGTGACCAGTCACTGTCTTACGTGCTTAGAATATTTTTGTGAACCAAGCTGAAAAAATTCTTGTCCTCATGGAACTGAAAGCTCAGCAGAAGGAGATAGCCAAAACCAACAAATATAATAGCAAAAAACGGAAGCTATATAGTATTAAGAAAGTAATAAATGCTTTGGGACAAAGGGTAAATTGGAGTAACATAAAGGAAAGTGGGAATGCCTGGAAAGTGGCAGTATTAAAAAGGAAGCTCAGGGTAAGCTTTATTGAGAAGAGATCTGAGCAAAGATTGGAAGGAGAGGAGACAGTACTAATAAGACAGTTAGATTTGAGATGATTTACCTGGCAGAAGGAACTGTTAGAGATTAAGTCTCTAATACAGGAAAACCCTGACGTGATTAAGTTGGTCAAATGGAACCAGAAGGGAAAAAAAGTCAGAGTGATTACCTCGAATCAGACCTTGAAGGGCCTCAAAGCCCACTGTAAGAGTGTGGCTTTTCTCTGAGTGACATGGAGGCCATTGGAGGGCTTTGAACAGACGATTGACATACCCTATTATACTTAAAATGATCACTCTAGGTGCTCTGCAGAGAAGAGATTATGGGTGCTAAGAGCAAAAACAAGGAGTCTTGTTAAAAACTATTGAAGGAATCCAGATGAGAGACGATAGCAGTTCAGAAAGGATGGTTGGAAAGTCAAACTGACTACAAGGTTTTTGGCTGAGCAACTGGAAGGATGGGGTTGCTGATAGAGAAAATTTCAGATAGAGCAGATTTGGAGAGGAAGACCAGTAGCTAAGTTTTGGTTAGGTTGTGTTTGAGATATCTATTAGGTATTCAACTGGAGATGCCAAGTAGGAAGTTGGTGTTATAAGGCTGGAGTCTGGGAAAGAGATTTGGGCTTGAGTCATAAATTTGAGAGTTATTGACTTAAAGTCATGGGGTTTTGTGACACCACCAACAGTTGCTGTAGATAGAAACTAAAAGAAGATCAAAGACCTAAAAGAAGATCAAAGACCAAATTCAGGGAACTTCAATAGAAGACATCTGGGGAAAGAGGAGAAACTAGCACAACTAGAAGTGCCCAAGAACCTTGCTACTCGGAGTGTGGTCTACAGAACAGCAGCATCAAAATTACTGCGAAGCTAGAACCTCAGATTCCATCCCAGACCTACTGAAATCAGAAGTGCATTTTCACAGGATTTTCTAGGTGATTTACTTGCATTTTATACCTTGAGAAGCACTGCCCTAAAAGACAAGAAAAGTTCTATCAAGGAGAAAAGAGTGATGAACTGTGTCAAATGTGCTAATATGTCAAAGAAGATGAGGAATACGAAGTGATCATTGGCTTTAGGATTATGAAGGTCACCCATGACCTTGACAAGAGAAGTTTTGTTGGAGTAGCGACGGGGGCAGCAGCATGACTGAAATAGACTTAAAAGAAACTGGGGAGAGAGGAATTGGAATTATCCAGCATAGAAAGCCCTTTCAAGAAATTTTGCTTCTAACAAGGGCAAAGAAATGGGTAGCAGCTGGTTGGGCAAGTGAGGCCAGGATAACTTTTTTTTTATTATTGTTTTAAGATAAAAGAAACAACAGCATATTTGGATAGGAATGATCTAAGCAAGATCTTTGAAATAAACTGAGTTAAAGAACATCATACCAAGAAAATTCAATCATAAAAGTAGACTCAGGCTTCTAATAAAAATTCCCTCATGCCCTTTGCAATCAATTCCCTGTCACCTTAGACATAACCACTTACCAGATTTATCTGACCATAGCTTAGTTTTGCTTATTCTAGAACTGCATATGAATAAAATCATACTGGAGTCATACAGTATGTATTTCTTTGTGTCTGACTTCTTTCACTCAGCATAATTTTCTTGACACTTATTTATGTTGTTGCATGTATCAGTAGTTTTTCCCTTTTTATTGCCAACTAGTATTCCATTGTGTGAATATACCACAATTGTTTGTTGATTTCCCTGTTGATGGACATTTGAGTTGTTTCCAATTTTAAGCTATTCTGACTGATGCTGCTATGAAATTCTCATATAAACTTTTTTGTGGACAATATTTTTATTGATCTCAGCTAAATATATAGAAATAGAATTCCTGGTAATAGGGTAGATGTGTGTTTAACTTTATGAGAAACTGGTGAACAGTTCTAAAATGTAGCTATATAATTTCATACTCCCACCAGCAATGCACTATCCTCATCAACAATTGCACATCCTCATCAACAATTATATTGATATTATTTTAAGTTTAGCCATTCTAAGGGATTAAAATTTTATTTCATAGTCACTGCTAAAAAATTTATTACCTGTGACAATCCTAAACTTTGTGATTTTAATTTAAAATAATGGCGATAAAACTCATATTTCTTTTCTTTACCTGCTTTACAACAAAGGAAAAAAATTTTCTGCATGTGAAAGGAGTAATTCATCTGGGAAGATTCGTAATGAGAAGTCGAGATGTTATACTGACAACAACTTTCTTGGATGACATAAAAGCTTTGCCAGCTACCTATGGAAAGGGAGAATATTTTGCCTTTTTGGAAACCTATGGAACTCACTACAGTAGCTCTGGGTCCCTAGGAGGACTCTATGAATTAATCTATGTTTTGGATAAAGCTTCTATGAAGGAGAAAGGTATGTCTAGAAATAGAGCTCTCACTTCAAATGCTGTTTTGACTAAACATTATTCTGTTCACTATCCTCTTTCAGTGATTAAAGTCTTAAGAATAAAAAGTCCTATAAGCAAATCCTTTGAGAAAACTCTCTTCCTGCCCTTTGGCACCCAAAATCCTGTTAAATAGTAAACTGACTTCCATCTCGAATAAGCTGACTTGGTCAGATACTACTCGGCAGCATTACTGAGAGACGTATTGCAACTTAATGGTTATATAAGGTGATGCTGCTTTTAGTGAAACATTATTTAACAGGTGAAAAAAAGTGCAGAGAAATAATATATATAACCTATTTCTTAATCAGTAGACTAGTTCAATTGATGTATGACAATTACCTTTCAAGACATACTTCAGAATTTTGGAGGGGAAATATTGTTCTACATTTTCTCTTAGCGGGTATGGGAGAAGCAATGTTATCATATAAATCTAACATCTTAAAGCAAGGATGGAAAATTAGTTTTACCTTATATGATGACAATTCTCATCATATGGTGGTTGTGGAATCATGTTCATGTTGAGTAGGTTTCTGGCCACATCTGAAATCAAGAGAAAAAGGACCATGGTTAATCAACACTATCTGCCATAGGTAGAAGATAAGCCTCTGTGCTACATAGTTACTGTCCTGGCCTAAAGGGTTCATAGAAGGCTTTTAGAATAAATTAGATGCAAAGTGACTATGTTAATAAGTTTTAATCATTTATTTTGTGAGAGTGATTATGACTAGTTATAATATTCCTTAAGGAGGTGATGGATGCTGGCATATCTCCTCTCTGTCTTGGGTGTGTCTCTTAGGGAGAAAAGTGTTGCTTACAACCACTTCCATGGCTCCTATGGGGTCAGCTGTCAAGTGAAGAGTAGAATGTAACTGATCTTAAAGCCCGACAGTCCCCCCCCACAGTCAGTAAATACTTGATGGATGAAAAAATACGACATGGTCAGAACCAACTGTTCTTCATGCCCCAGTCTTGTTTCCGGCAGGTAGAAGCTTTCCCAGGGGTCACAGAGTATGAGGTTTCTTGGTTTACTCTGTCTCACGAAGCAGTATCTACAGCATAGTGAGGTTGCTACGAGCTCCACTGGATAGGCTGCATTGACAGACATATCAAATAAGGGAGGGCACAAGAGGATTGAGTCTTGAGTAATTTGAAAATTAGAAGATAAAGGCTCAGCAAAGGTGATCAAAAGACAACCCTTCAGGCCAGGAGTTACTTTGGTCAAAACAAAACAAAAAACAATAACAACAAAAACAAACAAGCAAAAATAACTCCATAGGCTGAGCCCTTTAATCCTGGATAACTCAGAGCTTTCCACTTAAATCTACTTAGCTTTTGGCCTTAATAGGGAAGGATGATGAGGTCAACCACAGTGCCTTTGAAGAGGAAGTCATCTTTCTCACTTCTCCAGTGCCAGTACCTGAGTATCAAGCCATGTCCTCCACCTCAGCTGGGGATGTCTGGACTTGGAAGTGTCCACTGTTAAGGCAGAAAATCTAAGCGCTTTGGGGTCACCTAGGTATTTTTCATCCTCATCTTCAGAATCAGAGTCCTCATGCTTCCTAAGGATAAGGCTGAAAATCTAGAATTCTGGCTTTCTGGCTTTGTCTTCCATTTTTATCCTCCCTCTTCCCTTCCCATGGGAAATGCCACCTGATAATTCTTAAGTTCTAATTATGGACACATGGAAATATTATTGGATAAATGAATGCCTAAATGCCCCCAGATACTTATTTCTAACACTCATTATGGAATTCTGTGATTAATTTGATTTTCTCCCTTTCATTTTTCATAAAGCATTTTGGCTTCCAGGATAAATAATCACTTATTCATGTGTGTGTGTGTGTGTGTGTGTGTGTGTGTGTGTGTGTGAGAGAGAGAGAGAGAGTATGTGACAGAGAGAGACAGAGAGAGAGAGAGAGACAGAGGTAAGAAATAAATAAGAGCAAAAACGGATATTGTCAATGAGCTGATGTCTGGGCTATTTACCCTTAAAACAGAGGAATTGTTACTTTTTATAAATCAAAGTGTAGCATTGCAGTCTGTTCTCAGTTCTTAGTGCACTCCTGGCCAAGAATGACCAGATACATCAAAGACAAGGCAAGCATGAAACGAGGTTTATTGAGGAAGGACAAGACAGGTTTACAGAGCAAGAGCAAGATATGTTTGCCAGAGACAACAAATGGACTCATAACAAAAAGGGCCTTGGTTATGGCCTGGGGTCTTGTTTTATGGTGTCTAGGCTGGGCCCTTCTTGTGGTTCAAACGTCATCATTGAACCACTTTGATGGACATTTGGGAGTTACATAATCTGAGTCTTACTGCACATGCGGATTTCCCATGAACCTCTCTGAAAGCCCATTTGGGGGGGGTGAACTGCAATGTAGATTTAAGCTAATGACATGATAATTAGCCTTAGGTTGTCTAGGTCTCATTCCAGACCCTATCGTACCTGTGCTGCTTTGTCCATGGGCTAGGGAATCCTCTGCATTCTTTTACAGCTGGCTCACTAAGTTCTGATTGGCAGATTCATAAGGTGCTCCCTCCTCCCCCAGGTATGGCAATTGCTCAGCCTGCCTTTGTCCCCAGGAGAGGTAGGAGGTCCTCACTGTCTACCTAAGAAACAGACACTAAATGATAGACTTTGAGAAAATATTAGAATTTTTCTTCCTAATACCTGGATATCTATTAATACGTACCACAATGAGTCAGCTTCCAAGATTGGTTTCTACTAAATAGCATTCATAGGACCAAAACAAAGTTGTCATGTACATAAGCAATCTGTCCAAAGTGATGAATCAGCTACCTTAATGATGAACTGAGTCTTCCAAAGAGGATCAGGAGATAATGATGCATCTCATGACTAAATTATGAAGTTCATATAGAGAAGTGCTTAATAGCCAGAAAGCTCAGGAGTCAAATCCAAACCTGGCTCACTACTACCTGAGTAATTAGCCATCAGCAGGTTACTTAATTGCCCTGAGATTCCATATGCTCATTTGTAAAATGAGAATAATAATAGTACTTACCTCATAAGGCCAATGTGAGAATTAAATTACTTAATGCTTGTAAAATGTTTAGAATAATGTAAGGTATGTAATAAGTATTCAATACATGTTAAACATTACTGGCCCCCTTCTATGGTATTAGAGATAGAGGACTTTACTATAATCACCAGTCTGACCTATATCCCTTTTAACCAAGTGGTAAATTTAATGTCTCTTTGCCATTAAGTTGACAAGCAAAGTCAAAAGGAGTCCACTAGATTCCAATATGAGGACAAAGCAGAATAAACATGACCTTGAATTTGAATTCAGTAATATGTCTAAGAATCTAAGTATGTTTCTTACAAAATAGCAAAACCGTAATTTATCTGTGGTGTGACATTGTCTAATAGTTTTCAAATAAATGCATTAAACAGGTGTGGAACTAACAGATATAAAGAGATGCCTTGGGTATCATCTGGATTTCTCTCTGGGTATTTCTGGAGTCTCTGCTGCAGCTCAAGTTAACAAAAATGATTGTTTAAAGAGAGGTGAAGGTAAAACTGGTAAGTGTGGCCTAACTTACTAGGTTTTAAAAAGCCAGGGATAGATGACAATGAGCACTGCCCTCTCACAATGTCTACTCTCTTTTTTGTCTACCCTCTTTGTTCAGAAAAATGCTTAAAACTATTTTATCTTTACAGTGGTTTCCGAACCACTATAAACACAGATAGTCCATGGACATGTATTCATCAATATCACTACAGTGCAGGTTGTACAGTGCATAACTCTAGGGGGTGCCCTTCACACTGTAGTGACTGTAGATTTGTATATTCATCATAGCAATGGCAGAAGGCCAACGGTAGAAAAATATTTTGAGGAAAAGTTTCCTTTTCTCCTCGTAATTTTAACAAAGGTTCCAAATGGTTGCATGGTGATGGCAAAGGCACATCCATTGACAAAGGAAAAGGCCAAAAACCATTTTCCCAACTCAACCTGCCACCTGACTTGAAATCCCTAATCCATTCTTAACATTACATCAGCGTGTAACCTTTTTAAAAATACAAATATCTCTCGTATGAATATTACTTTCTATGGTTAATTGTTAGCAAATTTATAAGCATGAGGTAGCGCTGGAGTTCTCAACTTTTACTCTAATCAAAAATACCTGAGAGCAGTTTTTAAAATACAAATGCTTGAGACTCACCTTTAAAGGTGTCAACTAATAGTCAGGAGGCAGAAGTGGGGAAAAGCCTGATATTTTTAAAAGTGTAACGACCACTAAGATGTGGTCATGATTGAAAACCACTGATGAAGTGAGGAAAAAAAAAAAACCTGAATTTGCCATCATATGGTATAATTTCTATATTTGGCCTTTAAGCTAACTGTGTAGTCTTGGACTAGTCACTCCACCTTTCTAAGTTTTCCATTTCTTATCCATAAAAAATAGGGAAGAATAAACAAAAATCATCTTGAAATTCCTTTCCAGTTTTAAAAATTCACAACTCTAAAAGACTTGCAAAGGTTTGTCAAAATTGGTTTAGTCTTCAGAGAGACACTGAAGGAAAGATGAGTACGATTTTGAAGTATAAAGAAATTTTACTTCTCACATTATTCTTTTTTTACTCTTTGATCTTTTTTATAATATCAAAATAATTTAAAGCAAACCTATACAAAATATAATTATGAAGATAAATTTGCAACAAAAAATATATAGTACACCCAAAATCATGTTTAGTTCTCATGTGTACATGTGTGTGTGTATGTGATCAGCTGTGAATCATCAATGGATAAAGATTATCTGTACTATTTTTATTTTTAAAAAAGATGACCAAAGTCTACAATTGGCTACTAATAAAAATTGCCCTTACAGAGTTGTGGTGAAAAAATTGCCCAAGTAATATTTATAATTAAAATTCAATAAATACACTAGACTATACCAAAAGGACTCAATAAATGTTTATCAAATGTCATCTTGGTGACTGACCACAGAACTACAAATGCTTCTTTTTAAGTCCTCCTTCTCTTCTCAGTAAACATCACCCGTGATAACCTCATAGACGATGTCATCTCACTCATAAGAGGTGGAACCAGAAAATATGCATATGAACTGAAGGAAAAGCTTCACAGAAAAGCAATGATTGACGTGACTGAGTTTGTCAATTGGGCCTCTTCCGTAAATGATGCTCCGGTGCTCATTAGTCAAAAAGTAAGAAATGTTTATTTTCAAATAGAATATTATTTTTTTTTCTTTTGTTTTTTTTTTGTTTTTGTTTTTGTCTTTTGAGACAAAGTCTCTCACTCTGTCACCCAGGCTGGAGTACAGTGGTGTGATCATACCTCACTGCAGCCTTGAACTCCTGGGCTTAAGCAATCCTCCTGCTTCAGCTTCCCAAATCCCTCCTTGGGATCACAGGTGTGCACCACTGCACTCAGCCTCATTTTCCTATTAAATGTCATAGTTGGTTGAGATGAACAGTTAGCTTCATCTGAAAGAGATGTGAGCACTCAGACATGTTCCCATCTCACCCCTGGAAAGAGAGAGGGCACAGAGGACAGGCACAGTACGGAGTCAGAAAACCAGCTGAGTTCCTGTCTCTGGCTCTCACTAGATGTGTGATATTTTCTAACTTCCATGACACTAAATTCTCCAGACCTCTGTGTTTATTGTGATAATTTAACAAGATTCCTTGTGTAGAGCCTGCAGCACAGACTGGCACAAAATAGATACTCAGGGATGGATAGTTCCCTCCCATCTGCCATCAGCCGTCCCCTGCCTTCACGTGGCATCAGACTACAACTTCAAACACAGGAGAATCTCATTTATTAAAGATCTGTATGAAAAGAATGTTCATAAGATCTCCAAGAAAATAAGACCAAGGGTGAATAATTCTTGTGGTCAGGAATTGTTTTCAGCTTATAAACCCTTTGGTTTTTAAACCCTTATAAGTCCAGTGCTTATTCCTAGAGAAAAAAAAATATGTTCTAATTGTAAAGATATAAATGACAATGTTATTTAACCTTATCTTTCTTTTCCGAAACTAACTAAAAAGAGTATGTGTTTTTCTTTACTCCTTTTATTACTGATACTATTAGTGCATGTTTTTTTCACTTCCCTTTATAGTTTTCATTTTTCCGTTGTACGTTTCACGATTTTCTTCCCTCAGGTCAAATATACCTACAACTTCTCCCTTCTTCAGTTTGATTAACTTGAGTTACAGAAATGTTGACATTTTTGATAGTATTAGTTATTGGAGAATTTTATTCCATTATTCTATTTTACTGTCTTTAAAGAGTGAGTGAAGCTACTAAAACTATCTTATTTATGTAAGAACTCAGAAACTGAAAATTTTTATGATTTAGTATTCCTTTAGGTTATAGAAACATAGCCATTCACAGAAGCACAAACATATCTGTAAGACTTCAAACATTTTGTTGCAAAGTAGGACAAAGAGGGAGGAAAAGCTGGCCAAATTAGTATGTCCATGTATGAAATTAAAATCAGAAGAAACTCCTTTTATTTGGTTACATTTAAATCTTAAAGTCATTATCTTGAACTAAATAAAATGAATTTATATTGGAAGACCTTAAATAAGAAAAGCACTGTTGATTTAGGTGGATGTTTACATCTGAATGGACATATCAACTAACTTAGTTTCCCATCTCTATAAAGCAAGTTCAATTGTCCTTATACAGATTCAAGATTGCTCTCTGAGATCAGCATATTCTAGAACTGATTTTAAAATCTCAAGTAAATAATCCATCTGCTGAAGATTTACTACTAGATTTACTAGAACTATCTAAAGACCTTCATCAACTCTATTGGCACAGTCCTGCTGGCTGGATGCGGAATATAGTTTATCCCATTTTTAGGGGCAACTATCTACTCTTCTAGATTTTTAGATTAGTAGAAATTCTATCTAAAAATATCTGTATAAGTTTCTTTCTTCATAAATTAGAAGCCTGGCTTTTTCATATAAATGTTCTACCTAAAGAAATGATAGCTATATAGTTAGTTCATCATGGACCACTTTTTAAGTTTATCTTCTTACAGAGAAAGTGCAGAAAAGAGTAAAATATTATGATTTTTATTGACTTTATGTGGCTTTTAAATCCCTGAGGAGACATGAGATATGGTTAAGTTTGATCTTAAAACAAATTCCAAGTGATTTTGCTCTCATAAATCCAGTAGAATTGGCCCTTTAGTTAATCGGTAGTTATTTCCAGTGAGTAATTATACAATCTATAATCATTAATTTATTTTTGGTAAGTTGAAGCATTCTGTTGTCTGCAGACGGCATGTTCAAACACAGGATGGTCTATTATTAAAATAAGTGGCCCTTCCTATGTAATTATTTTAAGAATTGGTAGAACCTCTTCCCACCCACCCTAAACATTAAACTGGTTAATATTTAATCCCTCTGTAGCAAATTAAATCAGTTATCTAGGTACTTATGTTGCAAATAGTTTATCTTGGAAGAAAGACCAGGAAGTTTATAGTAAGTCCTTACTTAATGTTGTTGATAGGTTCTTAGAAAACTGAACTTTAAGTAAAATGATTTTAAAGAAACCAGTTTTACCATAGGCTAAATGATATAAGAGTTAAGTTCCTATGGCATATTTCTGGTCTCAAAAACATTACCAAACTTCTAAATAAAGACTCAAAGCACTTCTAATATTAAACTTGGAAATACATGTGAGCTATACATACATTTAAGAAAGACTGATAAAAAACAAGTAAGATAATTATTTATCCAATTATTCCAGTGCAAGGCTGTGGGTGGCCGGGGCCTATCCCAGCATCTCAAGGCTCAAGGCTGAAACGAGTCCTGGGCAGGACGCCATCCCATTGTAGAGCATGCTCACATGCGCACTCACACTTGCTCAGACTGGGACCATGCAGACACACTGATTCACTTCACACATACATCTTTGGAACGTGGGAAGAAACCAGAGGATGGGAGGAAACCCACGCAGACACATGGAAAACATGCAGACTCCACAAAGACAGTAGCCCTGGCCAAAAATCAACTATTTTTCTCAACATTACAACAAAACATGAATGAAATGACATTATTTGAGGACCTGTTGTGTTATTCTAAGTTAAAGTCTGTATAAATACATTACTGAGATTTTCTAAGTAAAATACTTGGTTATGTATGTTGTGTACATAGCATATATAATATATGTATATATTCCATACTCAAATAACTATGGCCGTTAGAACCCATAGCTTTGAGTCTCCCTTTGTGTGCTTCAGCAGACCCCAAATCACTTCTTGGGGAATGTTTTGGCCCAGCTCAAGCATCTTTCCTTGGTTCTTCTCCAAGCAGAGGACACAGGCTGGCCCACTCTTTTACTGATTTTTGTTATAGTCTTCAACTTCCGTGACAGGATATTAATCCCACTGCCAGCTTGCCTGAATGTTAACACAAATGGTTCCACATTTATCTCAACAGAATAACAGCCCTTTGGTTTCCTCTTAAACAGACTGCTATAAACTAGTTATTAAAGTATCAGCTGACAGAAATTACAAATGTTAAAGATTGCCCAGGAGATATAAAGTTTATGATTTCCTCTACAGCCATAGCAGCAAGATCAGTATAGTTACAATATAGTAACTATTGGCTTTCTGTAAAGTTTTGTTTTGACATTACAAGAAAAGAAGTTATGTAACCCACTGCTTTGTTTACTAAAAGGATGTTATATAATGCAATGTCCTCTTTATGAGACATATGGGAAACAGTATTCTGTAACCTCATTTTGTTTCTCTTGGGAATCAGATTGGTTTTCTTATATGCATGGGATCATTAAATTCAGTCGTATCTTACTCAATGCACTAGAAAATATAGACAAATCTGTGACCCACCTCATGCAAATGGATGGGTCCTCCTGGCATGAATTTTGTTCATTTGTGTTACTTTTGCTTCTGTCTTGCCTCTTCGGTTTACACTTCTCCTTTTCCCATTTCCCTCAACCACTCCTATCTGTCTATATGGTAAGCTACATAAGCTATTTCTGGAGGAACACTGGGTAATAATGCATGAATTTATTAACCTACCATTTTTGCTATACTGTGCAACTCTTAGCAGTGATGAACCAGATGTTAAAGAGCATCAGTACTTTAAAGGGCAGTAGTACCAGTGCTCTATAAAAATCATTTCTCATTCTCTTGCACAGAATAAAAATAACATTCATTTTATCAACAAACCACATTTGGAATATATAGTTTGATTATTTTAGATGTCTGAAGGAAATCTAAACATACTTATATTAAATTATATTATCAATTTATTTATATTTTAGCAAGCTTTATGGTAGAGTTTATCAACTAAAAACATATCTACAAATGGTAAAAGGGTGAGAGAGTTAGCTACCATAGGAGAAAAATTAAAACTATTTTCTCAGTTAATAGAAGACCAAAGTTCATCAGAAAAGATATGACTGACTCTTCAGGAAAACTTCAAGAAGTACATTTTAGTTGTCTTTTGTCTTCTTGTGGGCTCAGGCTGGACGTGATTCTTGTGGAATTTTTAACTCTAGGGTTTGAGGCTTCTCTGAAACTGTTGCCATTGCATGTCCTTCATCTTTATCTCTTTGAACACTGTTTGTGCATTTCATCTAGATTTATTTCCTTCATGACCCTCCACTGCCGTATCATAGATTATCTGGCCTTGACTTTCCTTTGAAGGATAAAACAAGATGAATTTCTTTCAAAAAAAAAAATCAAAATAGTTCTACCTCATGCTTATGTTGTTTGTGCCAAAGTGGCAATGTCGGTAAGAGGTTTCTTTCTTCCAAATAAATATGACATACTTGACATCTAAATCCCATATACTAGTTCATAAAACACTACACTGATGAACGGTTGGTTTGACTTCACAGCAGTTTTGATATATTCTGAATATGAGCTTATTCTTGCTTAAAAGTGTTGAAAATGTCTTCTCCCACTTAAGGGTTTTCACTGTCTTAATTATGTTTTTGATACAGCTGTCATCTTTTATACTTTTTATTTTGAAATAATTTTAGACACAGCAAAATTGTACAAATAGTAGACAGTAGCATTGCAAAAACAGTATAGACAATTCACTTACACCTTTCACCCAACAGCCCCTAATGTTAACAACTTATCTAACCATAATAAAATTATCAAAATCAGAAAATTCACACTGACTAATTAGCTAAACCATAGGTTTCATCTAAATTTCACAAATTTTTCTTAATTTCCTTTTTTTTCTGTTCCAGGATCCAATCCAGGGTCCCACATTGCATTTAGTAGTCATGTCTCCTCAGGCTCCTCTAATCTGGGACAGTTCTTGAGGCTTTCCTTGTCTTTCATGACCTTGACACTTTTGGTGAGGACTCATCAGTTACTGGGTCATCTGTTTCTCAATTTAGGTTTAGAATAGATTGAGGTTACACATTTTTTGGCAAGAATACCAAAGAAGTAATGTCATGTCTTTCTCAGTGCATCATATCATGGGTGATGATGTTGACAGTTTTTTATTTTGATGTAGTCATAGATAGCTTTCTCTTCATTAAAGTTAGTGCTTTTTATGTCCTATTTAAAGTCTTTTCCTACCTCAAAGTCTGAAAGATACTCTCTTATATATTATCTTTCAAAAGCTTTATTGTTTTGCTTTTACATTTAGATCTACAATCAACTTTGTTGATTCTTTGTGGGTATGGTATAAGTTAAAAAGTCATTTTTAAAAATCTCACTAGGAGTATCTCATTGTCCTAGAACATTTATTTATTGAAAAGCCTAGCCTTTCCCTCAACATTTTGCAGTACCACCCTTATCATAAATCAGGTTTCCACATGTGGATGGGTCTAGTTTTAGATGCTTTACAGTAAATACCACTGTCACAAGTACTGTAACTTTATAAGTCTTGAGACCCAGAGAACCAATCGATTAAGGCCTCCCACCTTAACATTTTATAGAAGGTTTGGGCAATTTTTAGAATTTTGCATTTTTAAAAATTAGCTTGGCAATTTTGACAAAGAAAAATGATATTGAGATTTCTGTTGTGACTGCACTGAATCTATAACCCATCTTAAAATGATGACTCTTTCAATCCATGAACATCAAATACCTCTCCACTTATTCAACATTCTTGAATTTCTTCTATTTCTTGAATTTCTCAAACTTCTTTCTCAACACTTAGTAGTATTACTATTTTTATTTATTTGTTTGTTTTGCCCTTCTAGTTGGCCACATTGGTAATTCTCTGATTACTAATGGGCATCATTTTCAGGGATTTATTGGGCATTTGGAAAGTAAAGAGCATCTGTGTTATCTGACAGCTAACATCATACTTAAGAGTGAAATATTAAACTTGTTCTTTCTAAGATTAGGAATAAGGAAAAATATATGCTCTCATCATTTCTATTTAACATTGTTCTTGAAGTGTTATCCAGTGCAATAAAGCAAAAAAAAAAAAAAAAAAGTGTAAGGAAATCTCAAGGAAGAAGTAAAACTATCTTTCTGAATATAGCATGATTGTTTACTTCAACTCAAATATTGGCAGCTCCTATATCTATTACTATTTTCTACTGGTCTCATTCATGTTGTCTTGTTTCCTTGTGTGCCTAGTTATTTTTACTGTGGGCTGGATATCGTACTTAAAAAATGTTATAAGAGTAGCTCGATGCCTGGGATGGTTTTATTTTCCTCCGAAGAAAATATAAATTTACATTTGCAAAGCTTCTAGGATCATCTCTAATGATCCAGGATTATTTTAATCTAAATTGGGCTTCAGTCTTTGCCAGGCCTATCCTACTTCCAGTTCTCTCTTATTTCTAAAGTTGTAGTCCTTTGGGTCCCAAATCAAAGCACAGCTTATTTACTTTGTTCTGCTCAAATTCCAATCTTTTCTCCCAGCCCAGTAATGTGTTGCTCTACCTCCTAGTCTCTCAGCTGCCTCTTCCTGAATCAGGAAAATATGTCAAATAAGCTGGTGGCCCTAAAATACTGGTCTCTAGATTTCTACCTCCTCACAGATTTTAGTCCAGCAAGTCTTTATTATCTTATCAGTTCTCCAGGGCCTTCCAGCAGTTTTTTAATTTGGGGTTTATTTTGTTCAATTTGTCTCACTGTCCTCAGAGAAAGGATTAGTCTACATTATTCAAGCCAAGATTACCCTCCTGTGAGAACCTGTGGTATATCTCTGCTCTTTTGAGGGTCTAGAATCTAATTTCTTTTAAGTTTTATGGTCTCTTATTTTAAAGTATTATGTCACAAAGGGCATCTATTTCTAATAGTTTACTCACTCAAACGGCATTTTAAAGTCACACAATTAAATCTGCTTAAATTAAATGGACATACAGTACAACTTTTTTTAGTATGTATGTTATAATCCCTTCACTATGAAGAACTTTCCCAACAGTCACCAAGCTGCACAATAGATCTCCTGAATTTATCTGTCCTATCTAAAATTTTGTATCTTTTAACCAACATCTCCCCAAACTCTCCTTCCATATAAGACCTTTTAAAATTCTGCACCATATGCCTGGAATAGTCTTCTCTCTGCCTTGACACCTTCAAATCTCAGTTCAATAGTCATTTTCTCAGGAAAGTCTTTCTAAACTTCCCTGATTCCATTGTAGCACCTATGTATCTTGCTCTGGGAATTTGAGTGTACAAGATAAATTATTAAATAGTTTACTTTTCTTAAGTCTAATTAAATTTTACTTTGAGATCCTGTCCATCCATGCTGCTGGAAAATTGATCTCTCATTCATTTGCTGGATGAGGTTCAGGGAAGTCCTTCTCTGTTGCCTAAATTAGTATAAGAATCCTGATATTTCTGTGCAGGAAATGGGGATATGATATATAAGTCTTTAGTTTATTGTGGTCACCTTAATAACCTCACTGTTCAGGCACCATGTTCACTCGAAGTCAAATGGTTTCAAGCCCTTCATGTGAGGCTTGTGCATGGAAATCACTGACAAGCCTCCATCCCTGGTCTTTCATATGTAGCTTCCTTGGAGCACTCCACAGATTTTGCTACCTCCTAAAATAGCTGCTGAAGATCTAGCTATGGTTTCCTGCTGTTTGAGGTATATAATTACTTCTATCCCTTTTCTGGAGAAATCTGCAGTCTTAGTGACATTCTTCTCACACTCCTTCCCTCTGCAAAAATTTCTCAGTGAGTTCAGGCTTTTAGAGAAAAAAAGCCAAGAAAAAACTTGTCTTCCGGGGCATTCTGGACTCGGCCTTGCAGACAAACCTCCTCTTAAGCAAGAGATTGCAAGCATCTGGCTACCTTCTGGAAGAAGGGGAGAGGGAAGAAGGCAGCAAAAACAATTCACAAAATAATATGTCAATAAATTATCTGGCCGAAAGTTTAAATCCCTCCATTTTTCATTTTCAAAGTATAGGTAAATACCTGTCCTTTGTAACACCCATCACAGTTTCCATTTTAAATTAATGTGTGATTATTTTGTTAATATCAGTCATTAAGATTAATTAGTTATAACCTCCATAATGTGGTCTCCCTGACAGCAGATAACATGACTAGTTTCAATCGCTAGAATAGTTCTTAAAGCCAACATCACATCTGGCAATATAAGCATTCCATAAGCTTTTGTTAAATTAATAAATCAACCAGGCTGGGTACAATGGCTGACACCTGTACTCCTAGCACTCTGGGAGGCTAAGGGGGGAGGACTGCTTGAGCTCAGGAATTTTCTACTAAAAATAGAAAATTTATCTGGGTGTCATGGTACGTGCCCATAGTCCCAGCTACTCAGGAGGCTAAGGCAAGAGGATTGCTTGAACCCAGGAGTTTGAGGTTACAGTGAGTTATGACGACACCCACTGCACTCTAACCAAGGCGACAGAGTAAATCCCTGCCTCAAATAAATAAATAAACCAATAAATATTTGAGTAAAGAGTATTCTACAAGCTCCATCAGTAGAGAAGATGCTTTGTTTTCTTGTTTTGCTAAAATTAAATGTTTTGCTTTCTTGCAGCTGTCTCCTATATATAATCTGGTTCCAGTGAAAATAAAAGATGCACACCTCAAGAAACAAAATTTGGAAAGAGCCATTGGAGATTATATCGATGAATTCAGCACGAGAAAATGCCACCCATGCCAAAATGGAGGTACTGTGTTTCTGCTGGATGGACAATGTTTGTGTTCCTGCCCATTCACATTTGAGGGAATTGCCTGTGAAATCAGAAAACAAAAGCTTTCTTAAGGTAAGAACAATTTATTTAATGTTATTAAGGACAGAAATATGCACTTTGGGGTTATTTACTTTGAAAACTACGGCTTGCATTAATCTGTACTAAACTTCTAGATTACTCATGTAAACAGAAGATGGAAATTGACTGAATAGTGAAAAGGGACAAATCAGCCTTTATGTGTTTGTTATTTTAACATCTTCTACATATTTAAATAGAACTATAAATAAATAATAAATTATAATTATATTACTTTTTGATTATAAAAATATTTATATAAAAAGTTTACAGAAATATAATATCAAGGTACTATCTAGAATTAACAGATGTTAAATACATAAATGTCAAATACATTTTATATATAGTTTATATTATATACTATAAATATATATCTATGTCTGTATACAGGCATAGACATATATACTCCAAAACCTATTTTTAAGAAAAACAATAATAGATCCAATAGAATATTTTGTACCACATCTCCTCTCCCCAAAGAGCCGTGCTGTCATTCCTCTCATACTGAGGTATAACCACTTTCATTAAATTGATGTGTATCTTTCTACCACATATTTTTGTACTTGTACTAAATATATACATACCAATAAAAAATACTGATATTGTTTTGAATATTTTTAAATTTATATAAATGGTATTTATTAGATTTTCATTTTGCATTTTTAACCTTTTAGTGTTGAAGAAAACTGATATTCTGCCTTGTATTATAAATTTAATCAACTGGAATCATATTTTACTTTTTATAAGAAGAAATTACTTTAGCCGTGTTTTTAATACTAAGAGGATCTGCTTAGTTTTTCATTCTGCTAGAATGAATCAGACTCCTATATTAGAATTAAAATTCTAATATTAGAATCCTACGTGAGATCTTAGCCTAAGTGTTAATCATCACAAGATTAGCTAGTAAGATTTTCTTTTTTTTTTTTTTTTTGAGACAGAGTCTTGCTCTGGCTAGAGTGCCGTGGCGTCAGCCTAGCTCACAGCAACCTCAAACTCCTGGGCTCAAGAGATCCTTCCCCTCAGCCTCCCGAGTAGCTGGGACTACAGGCATGCGCCACCATGCCCGGCTAATTTATATATATATATATATATATATTTTTAGTTGTCCAGATCATTTCTTTCTATTTTTTAGTAGAGATGGGGTCTCGCTCTTGCTCAGGCTGGTCTTGAACTCCTGACCTTGAGCGATCCACCCACCTCGGCCTCCCAGAGTGCTAGGGTTACAGGCGTGAGCCACCGCGCCTGGCCAAGATTAACTTTCTATGGCAACCACAGATCACATTGTTTGATTGACTAAATATAGTTTCCTATGACAAAATTTCTAAAACAATTACATAGTTTCCTAAAACAAAGATTCGTATCCTCAAGTTTATCATTCAACCATACTTTCATCTCCCACAATAAATTTTTTAATACTACAAGAATTTTTTCCTGCTTCTTAGCAAACGCACTTAGAAACTCAATGATATGGTGACAAAATACATAAGTTAGGATTCAATTTAAATTTTAGGATAATTGATTTATAAATATATGCTAACTCTGTCTCTCATCTATAGTGTCAGTCTAGTGTTTTGCATTCCAAAAAACATTTGTACTCTCCAAAAATTCATGCTATTTGGAACTTATGACTTCTATTTTCTACCTATTTCTATGTGGAATATTCTCCTGCTTTCTCTGTGATTTCTTCAGTTCTATCTTCTGATTTCCCAATTATTCAACTATGTGTGTTCTATCCCTGCAGTCCCCAACCATGGCCTGTTAGGAACCGGGCCACACAGAGGAAGTGAGCAGTGGGCAAGCGAGCGAAGCTCCATCTGTATCTACAGCCGCTCCCCATCACTGGCATTACTGCCTGAGCTCCTCCTCCTGTAAGATCAGTGGCAGCATTAGATTCTTACAGGAGCAAGAATCCTACTGTAAACTGCATATATGAAGGATTTAGGTTGTCCACTCCTTATGAGAATCTAATGCCTGATGATCTGAGGTGGAGCTAAGGCGATGAAGCTAGCACTGGGGAGTGGCTGCAAATACAGATTATCATTAGCAGAAAGGTTTGACTACACAATACATTTAATGCACTTGAATCATCCTGAAACCATCCCCAGCCTCCTGGGCTGTGGAAAAATGGTCTTCCATGAAACTGGTCCCTGGTGCCAAAATGGTTGGGGACCACTGGTCTATCCTTTAATTGACCCACTGAGAAATTATTTTTCCAAAATTTCTATTTGGTTCTTTTTTAAGTCTGATTGTTCTTTTTCTTTCCTAGTCTACTGGATTATTTTCTTACTTTTATCTCTTTGAACATATTAACTATATTTGTAAGGAAGTCTCTTTTGGATTGCTTCAGTATATACAGTTTATGAAGTGCAAGTCTCTGCTAAGTCTAAGTCTACTAACTCTCATGGTATGTTTTTCTTCCTTCAGTAGCTAGTGATTTTTTTCTTTCTTTTTTTTTTTTTTTTTTTGGAGACAGAGCCTTACTCTTTTGCCTGGGGTAGAGTGCCGTGGCATCAGCCTAGCTCACAGCAACCTCAAACTCCTGGGCTCAAGCGATCCTTCTGCCTCAGCCTCCCGAGTAGCTGGGACTACAGGCATGCACCACCAGGCCCAGCTAATTTTTTCTATATATTTTTAGTTGTCCGATTAATTTCTATTTTTAGTAGAGACAGGGTCTCACTCTTGCTCAGGCTGGTCTTGAACTCCTGAACTTGAGCCATCCTCCTGCCTCAGCCTCCCAGAGTGCTAAGATTACAGGTGTAAGCCACTGCGCCCGGCCTGCTAATGATTTTTTATTACAGGCTTAACCTTTGGTGGGAATTACTTCCTATGGGAATCCTGTCCACTTTGGTTATCGAAGGTATTCCTAGGGCTAGTTTGCTTCTTGGGACATCCTATGGTTTCCATCAGTTTGTTTGTTTTGAATTTTCTTTCTGTGACTAGTACACTTATTGGTTTTATATCGGTTTTTTTTAATATAAATTTCTTGATTTTTTGGGGGTTCCACATTTTGTGTTTCATGAATAATGAAAATCAAATTCCCTCCCCAAATATATAACATTTTCCTAGGTCACTAGGTATCTTTTAGTTAACTTTTCACACCTGACCCAGGATGGTCCACCAGTTCCTTACTCAGACATTAAACCATACTGAAATATTTCTTGTTGAATCTTTCCCTCAAAGTAGCTCTTCTAGGCATTCACATTTCTGCAGAATGTTCAGTTACAGCTTCCCACTTACACTGAGTCCACCCCCATGATGAGACTGAAAACCCTAACACATTATCTTTCTTTTTCCATGCCATTTACTTAGCCTGGAAAGCTTCCAACTTTCTTGTTCCTCAACTTACCCAACTTCCCTCTCCTTCATTCGCTTTCTGTGTGTCTACTGCTTCTAGACCAATGGTTCTCAATCTGGCTAATCATTGGATTTACCTTGGTATTGCCTCTCTTTTTTTTGGAAAAAAAAAAGAAAAAAGATAAAAACAAAGACAAAACAAAATAGATGTCCATTCCAAGCCAATTAAATTTCTATTGGCTGAGCATAGATCCTGCCTGGGCATAGTTCATTTTTTAATCTTCCAGTTATTCTAATCTATGGCCGGGGTTAAAAACCTCTATAGGTTGATTGAACCCAAGCCAATTAGCCTCTCTTTGATAAGACCTTTTCCAATTTCTCCAGGAATCATTTCTCTGTCAACACTCCCTGAACACTTCACTCTGTTTTTCCAGCCCTAATCACATAGACTCTCTCTACACAAGATGAATAGCTCCTCTAGTACAAAAATGTGCCTTATATCTTAAACCTCATTTTATTCCCAGCACCCAGACAATATGGCCCATTGTGGTACAATAGGATAAGGAGATGAATACATGGATGGGTAGATGGACCCAAAGTGAAGTGATGGATCCTACTAATCATTACGATTTGATACTCTTTTCATTTTCTTCTCTAGGATTGCCATCTCTCAACCCCTACCAAAAGAAAAAAAATAGAGCTCTTGGCTTCCATGGCAGAAAAAAATACCAGGACCTTCCAATGCAAGATCCTGCTCCTGGAGATGGTCTTCTCTACCAAGTAAAGAGCAACATACTTCATGAAAATCCTACCAACCTCTGAAGTAGTCTCCTCATTTTTAGATCTACAATGCTTTTTTTCTTCCTTAAACATCTATGATGTCTCCATTTTTTATTCCCTAATGAGGAGTCAGCAGTGAAATATGCTAGGACTGCTTTCTCCCACAAGCAATGCCAATCTCTTGCTAAAAAAAACAAAATTAAATTGAAAAGAGAATGTTGGTTTAAAAGACTTTAAAGTAATTGCCAAACTACTTTGTAAGATTAATATATTCTACCAGTTCCAATACACATCTGCAATGTGGTTCTCATTTACATAGTTGTGTTTTGTTTGGTTATTTGTTTACACGTGCATTCATTCACAAATACACTGAGCACCTACCACATGCACAGCACTCTGCTTTTACTAGTCTTAGCTCTCCAATTTAACTCTACGTGTCCAAGGAAAAAAGTGTGTCATATTTGAAACCAAAACATTTTAGTTTACTTTAAAAAAAACTGAACTCATGGAGATAGAGAGCAGAATGATGGTTACCAGAGTCCGGCAGGATAGAAGGGGAGGGGATAAAGAAGGGATGGTTAATGGGTACAAAAGTACAGTTAGGTAGAAGGAATAAGATATAGTGTTCAGTAGCACAATAGTACATCTATAAACTATTAGTTTAAATCATGTGAAATTACCTCTCTTCAATCATATTTTACCAAAAAAAAAAAAAAAACCCTGAAATTTCATATGGTCCAACTTAAATCTAGACTATGAGTTGTATAAGGTAAGGCTACCAACCTAAAAAGCTGATTAACATTAGCTGTACAATTTTAGCCATTAGATGACATGGTACTTAGGACCTGAGACCTTTTGAATAGGTCTAAGAACAAGAAAGAACGAAAGGGAAGGGAAGGGGAAGGGAAGAAGGGAAGGGAAGGGAAGATCCCAAAATACAAAAAGAAAAATGCAAAATCAAAATTGATTTTTAATTAAACATCAATAATATGTATCATGTCAACTTCATTAATTGTTAATACACATCTCACATATTTATAAATAAATTTTGTTAATTTTTCCTGCCTGGTAGAAATTCTCAAAAATACATATGATTATTGAGAGATAACAGTAAATAGATTATTACAGGCAAATAATTCAAAGGCAAAATTTTAAAAATAATTTTCAAGTTATTTTTAACCACAAAGAAAAAGGTTACCGAATATGGGATGCATTTTAATATGTTGGGTATGATAAGGAGATGGTGCTCTAAAAATAGAAGTTTCCGGGACCTTCAGGGTCTTAAATTTATTCTTGGAGCTCAAGAGAAGTCCTGTCCCCTGTCTTCCAAACCACTGGGTGAATCAAAAAGAGGTAGGATTTGTTAAATACATGTAAATGCCAAACTCTGTTTGAACAATCCACTATTGAGAGAGTTTTTAATGGAGAGCATCTGGCTCAAGGAAGGAGTTATTAAAATAACTCCTGAGAATTCCTTCCACCCTTAGGAATTACAAATGTCAAATAATAAAAGAGCTAAGCCTTGACCTGACCCCTCACAGTTTAATGATTTCTCAGAGTTCTTTCTATGGTAATGAAGGGCTGGGACCCTCCAGGTCCACTGTTGATGGCAGGATCCTCCGACTTCTTACCAAAGGCGGCATATCTGATAGAGCATTTCCAGCAGGGAGCACCATTGAGACACCAGAAACTGCCCAACAGTAATCAGCACAGAGCAGAAAGTCTTAAGGCCTAAACTGAGGGAGAATCACTAGAAACTGGGAAAGATGAAGACCTCCTGGTTACTAGGCATCACATGGCTCATCCTAGATTGTTGTTTGAAGACAGCAGATGTAGTTTAGTCTGGGCAGATAGAGTGCATTATAACTGAGCCCCACCCATGCTCTCTAAGAGGGCCACCACCAATGCAGGGAAAGGGGCAGGTGGGTACAACAGTCCTCTGAAGCCCAGGCCATACATTCAAATCATTACACTGAACCATTATCCAAAGGAGCCATTATCAACAGGACCTAGAGAAGCTGGATGGGTCTTCATGTTCGCTAGGACCTGATGGACAAAGGAAGCTTCAGTATCTTGCTACGTTTTTACCCATCTCCCTTTCTATACTCAAAACTCAGGCTGCTTATTCATGCTACTCATCAGAGTAGACATTCAACATACATCTGTCCACTAATAAGTGTTCCAGGTGTAGGTGAGGATTCTCATCCTAGCTTTATACCACTGTCTCACCCCAAGACATAGAGTGGTTGAATGAATAAGAAATAAGACTACATGCTCCCTACAAGAAACCCATCCCTATATAAAGACACATAGAGGCTGAAAGTCATGGAATGGAAAAAATATTCCATATTAGCAGAAACCAAAAAAAGAGGAGTAGCTATACTTATACCAGATAGACTACAAATCAAAGACTGTAAAAAGAGAGAAAGAAGGCCACTATATAATAATAAAATGATCAATTAAGCAAGAGGATATAACAGTTATAAATATGTATGCATGCAACACCACAGGATCCAATTATATAAAGCAAGTATTAATAGATCTAAAGGGAGAGGTAGATTGCAATACAATAACAGCAGGGGACTTCAAAACCCCACTCTTAGTAATAGACAGATCAACAAGACAGAAAATCAACAAAGAAACATCAGAGTTAAAATATACACCTGACCAAATAGGCCAAACTGACATTTACAAAATGTTTTACCGAACTGCTACAGAATACACATTCTTTTCATCAGCATATGGAACATTCTCCAAAACTGATCATATTTTAGGCTACACAACAAATCTCAAAGATCATTTCAATAGATGCTGAAAAAGCATTTGATAACAGTCAACATCACTTTATGATAAAAATCCTCAATACACTGGGTATAGAAGAAATATACCTCAAAATAATAAAGGACATACATGACCAATCCACAGCTAACACCATACTGAACAGGTAAAAATTGAAAGCCTTTTCTCTAAGATCTGGCACAGTACCAGGATGCCCACTTTTACCATTTTTATTCAACATAATACTGGAAGTCCTAGCTACAGCAATCAGGCAACAAAAAGAAATAAAGGGCAACAAAACTGGGAATGAAAAAGTCAAATTAATCTTGTACCCAGATGATGTGATCTTACATTTAGAAAACCCCAGAAGACTCCATGAAGAAAACTGTTGGAACTGATAAACAAATTCAGTAAAGCTGCAGGATACAAAATCAACATACAAAATGAGTAACATTTATATAAGCCAACAGCAAACAATCTGAAAAAGAAATCAAGAAAGCAATCCCACTTAGAATAGCTGAAAAGATCAATTTAACCAAAGATGTGAAAGATATATAGAAGGAAAACTATATAACACTGATGAAAGAAATTGAACAGGATGCCAAAAAATGGAAAGATATTTCATACTCATGGATTGGAATTAATATTGTTAAGATGACAATATTACCCAAAGCAATTTACAGGTTCAATGTAATCCCTATCAAAATACTAATGGAATTCTTCACGGAAAAAGAAAAAACAATTCTAAAATTTGTATGGAATCACAAATGACCCCAAATAGCCAAAGTGATCCTGAGCAAATAGAACAAAGCTGGAGGCATCACCCTATCTAACTTCAGAATGTACTATAAAACTACAGTAAACAAATCAGCACAGTACTGGCATAAAAACAGACACACAGACAAATGGAACAGAGTAGAGCACCCAGATATAAATCCCCAACTCATTTTGACACTGGCACTAAGAACATAACGATGGGGAAAGGACAGTCTCTTTAATAAATAGTCCTGGTTATACTAGAAAACTATTCAGAAGAATAAAACTAGACCCCTATCTCTCCATATACAAAAGTCAAATCAAGACAGATTAAAGATTTAAATTGAAGACTCGAATCTACGAAACTACTAGAAGAAAATGGGAAAATACTCCAGGACATTGGTCTGAGCAAAGTTTTTGTGTAGGACAACACAAGCATAGGCAACAAAAACAAAAATAGACAAATGTGATTATATCAGGCTAAAGAGCTTCTGCACAGCAAAGGAAACAATCAACAAAGTGAAGAGACAACCTACAAGACAGGAGAAAATATTTGCAAACTGTCCATCTCATAAAGGATTGATAACCAGAATTTATAAGGTGCTCTAATAACTAAATACCAAAAAATCAAATATTCTAACTGAAAAACATGGGCAGAGAATTTGAATAGACATTTCTCAAATGGCCAACATACAAATGGCCAACAAATATATGAAAAAATGATCAATATAACTAATCATCAGAGAAATGCAAATCAAAACCACAATAATATATCATCTCACCCCAATCAGAATGGCTTTTATCAAAAACATAGAAAATAACATAAGTGCATATATAAGAATTACATCTGTTAGATATTGGGCAGGGGGGAGGGGGGAGGAGGGAGGAGGGGACGGGTATATGTGTACACAAAGAGTGCAATGCGCACCACGCAATGGGATGGACATATTTGAAA